>JAKWBO010000823.1:0-25907 GCA_034336685.1 Luscinia luscinia
GGCACACCCAGTGGCACACGCAAACAGTTCTGCACGCCCACCCACGGGTGGGCCAGCCGTGGCGGAACACCCAGTGGCACAAGCAAACATTTCTGCATGCCCAGCCACGGGTGGGCCGGCCGTGGTGGCACACCCAGAGGCTCACGCAGGCCCTTCTGCACGCCCACCCACGGGTGGGCCGGCCGTGGCGGCACACCCGGAGGCAACCGCAAACCCTACTGGAAGCCCACCCATGGGTAAGCCGGCCGTGGCGGCACATCCAAAGGCAACCGCAGGCCCTTCTGCACGCCCACCCACGGGTGGGCCGGCCGTGGCGGCACACCCAAAGGCAAACGCAGGCCCTTCTGCACGCCCACCTACGGGTGGGCCGGCCGTGGCGGCACACCCAGAGCCACACGCAGGCCATTCTGCACGCCCACCCACGGGTGGGCCGGCCGTGGCGGCACACCCGGAGGCAACCGAAGGCCCTTCTGCACGCCCACCCACGGGTGGGCCGGCCGTGGCGACACACCCAGTGGCAAACCCAGGCCCTTCTGCACGCCCACCTACGGGTGGTCTGGCAGGGGCGGCACACCCAGAGGCAACCGCAGGCCTTTCTGCACGCCCACCCACGGGTGGGCCGGCCGTGGCGGTACACCCAGAGGCAACCGCAAACCCTTCTGCACGCCCACCCATTGGTGGGCCGGCCGTGGTGGCACACCAAGAGGCAAACGCAGGCCCTTCTGCACGCCCACCCACGGGTGGGCCGGCCGTGGCGGCACACCCAGAGGCAACCGCAGGCCCTTCTGCACGCTCAGCCACGGGTGGGCCGGCCGTGGCTGCACACCCAGAGGCAAACGAAGGCACTTCCCCACGCCCACCCACGGGTGGGCCGGCCGTGGCGGCACACCCAGTGGCAAATCCCAGGCCCTTCTGCACGCCCACCTACGGGTGGGCCGGCCGTGGCCGCACACCCAGAGGCAACCGCAAACCCTTCTGCACGCCCACCCACGGGTGGGCCGGCCGTGGCGGCACACCCGGAGGCAACCGCAAACCCTATTGCACGCCCACACATGGGTAAGCCGGTCGTGGCGGCACAGCCAGTGGCACACGCAAACAGTTCTGCACGCCCACCCACGGGTGGGCCGGCCGTGGCGGCACACCCAGTGGCACACGCAAAGAGTTCTCTGCACGCCCACCCACGGGTGGGCCGGCCGTGGCGGCACACCCAGTGGCACACGCAAACTGTTCTGCACGCCCACCCACGGGTGGGCCGGCCGTGGCGGCACACCCAGAGGCAACCGCAAACCCTTCTGCACGCCCACCCACGGGTGGGCCGGCCGTGGCGGCACACCCAGTGGCACACGCAAACAGTTCTGCACGCCCACCCACGGGTGGGCCGGCCGTGGCGGCACACCCAGAGGCAACCGCAGGCCCTTCTGCACGCCCACCCACGGGTGGGCCGGCCGTGGCGGCACACCCAGAGGCAACCGCAAACCCTTCTGCACGCCCACCCACGGGTAGGCCGGCCGTGGCGGCACACCCAGAGGCACACGCAAACAGTTCTGCACGCCCACCCACGGGTGGGCCGGTTGTGGCGGCACACCCAGTGGCACACGCAAACCCTTCTGCACGCCCACCCACGGGTGGGCCGGCCGTGGCGGCACACCCAGTGGCACACGCAAACAGTTCTGCACGCCCACCCACGGGTGGGCCGGCCGTGGCGGCACACCCAGTGGCACACGCAAACAGTTCTGCACGCCCACCCACGGGTGGGCCGGCCGTGGCGGCACACCCAGAGGCAACACGCAGGCCCTTCTGCACGCCCACCCACGGGTGGGCCGGCCGTGGCGGCACACCCAGAGGCACACGCAAACAGTTCTGCACGCCCACCCACGGGTGGGCCGGCCGTGGCGGCACACCCAGAGGCAACCGCAGGCCCTTCTGCACGCCCACTCACGGGTGGGCCGGCCGTGGCGGCACACCCAGAGGCAACCGCAAACCTTTCTGCACGCCCACCCACGGGTGGGCCGGCCGTGGCGGCACACCCAGTGGCACACGCAAACAGTTCTGCACGCCCACCCACGGGTGGGCCGGCCGTGGCGGCACACCCAGTGGCACACGCAAACAGTTCTGCACGCCCACCCACGGGTGGGCCGGCCGTGGCGGCACACCCAGAGGCAACCGCAGGCCCTTCTGCACGCCCACCCACGGGTGGGCCGGCCGTGGCGGCACACCCAGAGGCAACCGCAAACCCTTCTGCACGCCCACCCACGGGTGGGCCGGCCGTGGCGGCACACCCAGTGGCACACGCAAACAGTTCTGCACGCCCACCCACGGGTGGGCCGGCCGTGGCGGCACACCCAGTGGCACACGCAAACAGTTCTGCACGCCCACCCACGGGTGGGCCGGCCGTGGCGGCACACCCAGTGGCAACACGCAAAGCAGTTCTGCACGCCACCCACGGGTGGGCCGGCCGTGGCGGCACACCCAGTGGCACACGCAAACAGTTCTGCACGCCCACCCACGGGTGGGCCGGCCGTGGCGGCACACCCAGAGGCAACCGCAAACCCTTCTGCACGCCCACCCACGGGTGGGCCGGCCGTGGCGGCACACCCAGAGGCAACACGCAGGCACTTCTGCACGCCCACCCACGGGTGGGCCGGCCGTGGCGGCACACCCAGAGGCACACCGCAAGCCCTTCTGCACGCCCACCCACGGGTGGGCCGGCCGTGGCGGCACACCCAGAGGCAACACGCAGACACTTCTGCACGCCCACCCACGGGTGGGCCGGCCGTGGCGGCACACCCAGAGGCACACGCAGGCCCTTCTGCACGCCCACCCACGGGTGGGCCGGCCGTGGCGGCACACCCAGAGGCAACACGCAAACCGTTCTGCACGCCCACCCACGGGTGGGCCGGCCGTGGCGGCACACCCAGAGGCAACCGCAAACCCTTCTGCACGCCCACCCACGGGTGGGCCGGCCGTGGCGGCACACCCAGTGGCACACGCAGACAGTTCTGCACGCCCACCCACGGGTGGGCCGGCCGTGGCGGCACACCCAGTGGCACACGCAAACAGTTCTGCACGCCACCCACGGGTGGGCCGGCCGTGGCGGCACACCCAGTGGCACACGCAAACAGTTCTGCACGCCCACCCACGGGTGGGCCGGCCGTGGCGGCACACCCAGAGGCAACCGCAAACCCTTCTGCACGCCCACCCACGGGTGGGCCGGCCGTGGCGGCACACCCAGTGGCACACGCAAACAGTTCTGCACGCCCACCCACGGGTGGGCCGGCTGTGGCGGCACACCCAGAGGCAACACGCAAGCCCTTCTGCACGCCCACCCACGGGTGGGCCGGCCGTGGCGGCACACCCAGAGGCAACACGCAAACCCTTCTGCACGCCCACCCACGGGTGGGCCGGCCGTGGCGGCACACCCAGTGGCACACGCAAACAGTTCTGCACGCCCACCCACGGGTGGGCCGGCCGTGGCGGCACACCCAGTGGCACACGCAAACCCTTCTGCACGCCCACCCACGGGTGGGCCGGCCGTGGCGGCACACCCAGTGGCACACGCAAACAGTTCTGCACGCCCACCCACGGGTGGGCCGGCCGTGGCGGCACACCCAGTGGCACACGCAAACAGTTCTGCACGCCCACCCACGGGTGGGCCGGCCGTGGCGGCACACCCAGAGGCAACACGCAAACCCTTCTGCACGCCCACCCACGGGTGGGCCGGCCGTGGCGGCACACCCAGTGGCACACGCAAACAGTTCTGCACGCCCACCCACGGGTGGGCCGGCCGTGGCGGCACACCCAGTGGCACACGCAAACAGTTCTGCACGCCCACCCACGGGTGGGCCGGCCGTGGCGGCACACCCAGTGGCACACGCAAACAGTTCTGCACGCCCACCCACGGGTGGGCCGGCCGTGGCGGCACACCCAGAGGCAACCGCAAACCCTTCTGCACGCCCACCCACGGGTGGGCCGGCCGTGGCGGCACACCCAGTGGCACACGCAAACAGTTCTGCACGCCCACCCACGGGTGGGCCGGCCGTGGCGGCACACCCAGAGGCAACCGCAGGCCCTTCTGCACGCCCACTCACGGGTGGGCCGGCCGTGGCGGCACACCCAGAGGCAACCGCAAACCCTTCTGCACGCCCACCCACGGGTGGGCCGGCCGTGGCGGCACACCCAGTGGCACACGCAAACAGTTCTGCACGCCCACCCACGGGTGGGCCGGCCGTGGCGGCACACCCAGTGGCACACGCAAACAGTTCTGCACGCCCACCCACGGGTGGGCCGGCCGTGGCGGCACACCCAGAGGCAACCGCAGGCCCTTCTGCACGCCCACCCACGGGTGGGCCGGCCGTGGCGGCACACCCAGAGGCAACACGCAAACCCTTCTGCACGCCCACCCACGGGTAGGCCGGCCGTGGCGGCACACCCAGTGGCACACGCAAACAGTTCTGCACGCCCACCCACGGGTGGGCCGGCCGTGGCGGCACACCCAGTGGCACACGCAAACAGTTCTGCACGCCCACCCACGGGTGGGCCGGCCGTGGCGGCACACCCAGTGGCACACGCAAACAGTTCTGCACGCCCACCCACGGGTGGGCCGGCCGTGGCGGCACACCCAGTGGCACACGCAAACAGTTCGGCACGCCCACCCACGGGTGGGCCGGCCGTGGCGGCACACCCAGAGGCAACACGCAAACCCTTCTGCACGCCCACTCCACGGGTGGGCCGGCCGTGGCGGCACACCCAGTGGCACACGCAAACAGTTCTGCACGCCCACCCACGGGTGGGCCGGCCGTGGCGGCACACCCAGAGGCAACCGCAAACCCTTCTGCACGCCCACCCACGGGTGGGCCGGCCGTGGCGGCACACCCAGAGGCAACACGCAAACACTTCTGCACGCCCACCCACGGGTGGGCCGGCCGTGGCGGCACACCCAGTGGCACACGCAAACAGTTCTGCACGCCCACCCACGGGTGGGCCGGCCGTGGCGGCACACCCAGTGGCAACACGCAAACCGTTCTGCACGCCCACCCACGGGTGGGCCGGCCGTGGCGGCACACCCAGTGGCACACGCAAACAGTTCTGCACGCCCACCCACGGGTGGGCCGGCCGTGGCGGCACACCCAGTGGCACACGCAAACAGTTCTGCACGCCCACCCACGGGTGGGCCGGCCGTGGCGGCACACCCAGAGGCAACACGCAAACAGCTTCTGCACGCCCACCCACGGGTGGGCCGGCCGTGGCGGCACACCCAGAGGCACACGCAAACAGTTCTGCACGCCCACCCACGGGTGGGCCGGCCGTGGCGGCACACCCAGTGGCACACGCAAACAGTTCTGCACGCCCACCCACGGGTGGGCCGGCCGTGGCGGCACACCCAGTGGCACACGCAAACAGTTCTGCACGCCCACCCACGGGTGGGCCGGCCGTGGCGGCACACCCAGAGGCAACACGCAAACCCTTCTGCACGCCCACCCACGGGTGGGCCGGCCGTGGCGGCACACCCAGTGGCACACGCAAACAGTTCTGCACGCCCACCCACGGGTGGGCCGGCCGTGGCGGCACACCCAGTGGCACACGCAAACAGTTCTGCACGCCCACCCACGGGTGGGCCGGCCGTGGCGGCACACCCAGAGGCAACACGCAGGCCCTTCTGCACGCCCACCCACGGGTGGGCCGGCCGTGGCGGCACACCCAGAGGCAACCGCAAACCCTTCTGCACGCCCACCCACGGGTGGGCCGGCCGTGGCGGCACACCCAGTGGCACACGCAAACAGTTCTGCACGCCCACCCACGGGTGGGCCGGCCGTGGCGGCACACCCAGTGGCACACGCAAACAGTTCTGCACGCCCACCCACGGGTGGGCCGGCCGTGGCGGCACACCCAGAGGCAACACGCAAACACTTCTGCACGCCCACCCACGGGTGGGCCGGCCGTGGCGGCACACCCAGTGGCACACGCAAACAGTTCTGCACGCCCACCCACGGGTGGGCCGGCCGTGGCGGCACACCCAGAGGCAACACGCAGGCCCTTCTGCACGCCCACCCACGGGTGGGCCGGCCGTGGCGGCACACCCAGAGGCACACGCAAACCCTTCTGCACGCCCACCCACGGGTGGGCCGGCCGTGGCGGCACACCCAGTGGCACACGCAAACAGTTCTGCACGCCCACTCCACGGGTGGGCCGGCCGTGGCGGCACACCCAGTGGCACACGCAAACAGTTCTGCACGCCCACCCACGGGTGGGCCGGCCGTGGCGGCACACCCAGAGGCAACACGCAGACACTTCTGCACGCCCACCCACGGGTGGGCCGGCCGTGGCGGCACACCCAGAGGCAACACGCAAACCCTTCTGCACGCCCACCCACGGGTGGGCCGGCCGTGGCGGCACACCCAGTGGCACACGCAAACAGTTCTGCACGCCCACCCACGGGTGGGCCGGCCGTGGCGGCACACCCAGTGGCACACGCAAACAGTTCTGCACGCCCACCCACGGGTGGGCCGGCCGTGGCGGCACACCCAGTGGCACACGCAAACAGTTCTGCACGCCCACCCACGGGTGGGCCGGCCGTGGCGGCACACCCAGAGGCAACACGCAAACACTTCTGCACGCCCACCCACGGGTGGGCCGGCCGTGGCGGCACACCCAGTGGCACACGCAAACAGTTCTGCACGCCCACCCACGGGTGGGCCGGCCGTGGCGGCACACCCAGAGGCAACACGCAGACACTTCTGCACGCCCACCCACGGGTGGGCCGGCCGTGGCGGCACACCCAGAGGCACACCGCAAACCCTTCTGCACGCCCACCCACGGGTGGGCCGGCCGTGGCGGCACACCCAGTGGCACACGCAAACAGTTCTGCACGCCCACCCACGGGTGGGCCGGCCGTGGCGGCACACCCAGTGGCACACGCAAACAGTTCTGCACGCCCACCCACGGGTGGGCCGGCCGTGGCGGCACACCCAGTGGCACACGCAAACAGTTCTGCACGCCCACTCCACGGGTGGGCCGGCCGTGGCGGCACACCCAGAGGCAACCGCAAACCCTTCTGCACGCCCACCCACGGGTGGGCCGGCCGTGGCGGCACACCCAGTGGCACACGCAAACAGTTCTGCACGCCCACCCACGGGTGGGCCGGCCGTGGCGGCACACCCAGAGGCAACACGCAAACAGTTCTGCACGCCCACCCACGGGTGGGCCGGCCGTGGCGGCACACCCAGTGGCACACGCAAACAGTTCTGCACGCCCACCCACGGGTGGGCCGGCCGTGGCGGCACACCCAGTGGCACACGCAAACAGTTCTGCACGCCCACCCACGGGTGGGCCGGCCGTGGCGGCACACCCAGTGGCACACGCAAACAGTTCTGCACGCCCACCCACGGGTGGGCCGGCCGTGGCGGCACACCCAGAGGCAACACGCAGGCCCTTCTGCACGCCCACCCACGGGTGGGCCGGCCGTGGCGGCACACCCAGAGGCAACCGCAAACCCTTCTGCACGCCCACCCACGGGTGGGCCGGCCGTGGCGGCACACCCAGTGGCACACGCAAACAGTTCTGCACGCCCACCCACGGGTGGGCCGGCCGTGGCGGCACACCCAGTGGCACACGCAAACAGTTCTGCACGCCCACCCACGGGTGGGCCGGCCGTGGCGGCACACCCAGTGGCACACGCAAACAGTTCTGCACGCCCACCCACGGGTGGGCCGGCCGTGGCGGCACACCCAGAGGCAAACGCAGGCATTTCTGCACGCCCACCCACGGGTGGGCCGGCCGTGGCGGCACACCCAGTGGCACACGCAAACAGTTCTGCACGCCCACCCACGGGTGGGCCGGCCGTGGCGGCACACCCAGTGGCACACGCAAAGCAGTTCTGCACGCCCACCCACGGGTGGGCCGGCCGTGGCGGCACACCCAGTGGCACACGCAAACCCTTCTGCACGCCCACCCACGGGTGGGCCGGCCGTGGCGGCACACCCAGTGGCACACGCAAACAGTTCTGCACGCCCACCCACGGGTGGGCCGGCCGTGGCGGCACACCCAGAGGCAACCGCAAGCCCTTCTGCACGCCCACCCACGGGTGGGCCGGCCGTGGCGGCACACCCAGAGGCAACACGCAAACACTTCTGCACGCCCACCCACGGGTGGGCCGGCCGTGGCGGCACACCCAGAGGCAACACGCAAACAGTTCTGCACGCCCACCCACGGGTGGGCCGGCCGTGGCGGCACACCCAGTGGCACACGCAAACAGTTCTGCACGCCCACCCACGGGTGGGCCGGCCGTGGCGGCACACCCAGTGGCACACGCAAACAGTTCTGCACGCCCACCCACGGGTGGGCCGGCCGTGGCGGCACACCCAGAGGCAACCGCAAACCCTTCTGCACGCCCACCCACGGGTGGGCCGGCCGTGGCGGCACACCCAGTGGCACACGCAAACAGTTCTGCACGCCCACCCACGGGTGGGCCGGCCGTGGCGGCACACCCAGTGGCACACGCAAACCGTTCTGCACGCCCACCCACGGGTGGGCCGGCCGTGGCGGCACACCCAGAGGCAACCGCAAACCCTTCTGCACGCCCACCCACGGGTGGGCCGGCCGTGGCGGCACACCCAGTGGCACACGCAAACAGTTCTGCACGCCCACCCACGGGTGGGCCGGCCGTGGCGGCACACCCAGTGGCACACGCAAACAGTTCTGCACGCCCACCCACGGGTGGGCCGGCTGTGGCGGCACACCCAGTGGCACACGCAAACAGTTCTGCACGCCCACTCCACGGGTGGGCCGGCCGTGGCGGCACACCCAGAGGCAACACGCAAACCGTTCTGCACGCCCACCCACGGGTGGGCCGGCCGTGGCGGCACACCCAGTGGCACACGCAAACAGTTCTGCACGCCCACCCACGGGTGGGCCGGCCGTGGCGGCACACCCAGAGGTAAACGCAGGCACTTCTGCACGCCCACCCACGGGTGGGCCGGCCGTGGCGGCACACCCAGAGGCAACCCCAGGCTTTTCTGCACGCCCACCCACGGGTGGGCCGGCCGTGGCGGCACACCCCGTGGCACACGCAAGCTCTTCTGCACGCCCACCCACGGGTGGGCCGGCCGTGCGGCACATCCAGTGGCACACGCAAACAGTTCTGCACGCCCACCCACGAGTGGGCCGGCCGTGGCGGCACACCCAGAGGCAACCGCAAACCCTTCTGCACGCACAGCCATGGGTGGGCCGGCCGTGGCGGCACACCCAGTGGCACACGCAAACAGTTCTGCACGCCCACCCACAGGTGGGCCGGCCGTAGCGGCACACCCAGAGGCACACGCAAACAGTTCTGCACGCCCACCCACGGGTGGGCCGGCCGTGGCGGCACACCCAGAGGCAACCGCAGGCCCTTCTGCACGCCCACCCACGGGTGGGCCGGCCGTGGCGGCACACCCAGAGGCAACCGCAAACCCTTCTGCACGCCCACCCACGGGTGGGCCGGCCGTGGCGGCACACCCAGTGGCACACGCAAACAGTTCTGCACGCCCACCCACGGGTGGGCCGGCCGTGGCGGCACACCCAGTGGCACACGCAAACAGTTCTGCACGCCCACCCACGGGTGGGCCGGCCGTGGCGGCACACCCAGTGGCACACGCAAACAGTTCTGCACGCCCACCCACGGGTGGGCCGGCCGTGGCGGCACACCCAGAGGCAAACGCAGGCACTTCTGCACGCCCACCCACGGGTGGGCCGGCCGTGGCGGCACACCCAGTGGCACACGCAAACAGTTCTGCACGCCCACCCACGGGTGGGCCGGCCGTGGCGGCACACCCAGTGGCACACGCAAAGCAGTTCTGCACGCCACCCACGGGTGAGCCGGCCGTGGCGGCACACCCAGTGGCACACGCAAACCCTTCTGCACGCCCACCCACGGGTGGGCCGGCCGTGGCGGCACACCCAGTGGCACACGCAAACAGTTCTGCACGCCCACCCACGGGTGGGCCGGCCGTGGCGGCACACCCAGAGGCAACACGCAAACCCTTCTGCACGCCCACCCACGGGTGGGCCGGCCGTGGCGGCACACCCAGTGGCACACGCAAACAGTTCTGCACGCCCACCCACGGGTGGGCCGGCCGTGGCGGCACACCCAGAGGCAACACGCAGGCCCTTCTGCACGCCCACCCACGGGTGGGCCGGCCGTGGCGGCACACCCAGAGGCAACCGCAAACCCTTCTGCACGCCCACCCACGGGTGGGCCGGCCGTGGCGGCACACCCAGTGGCACACGCAAACAGTTCTGCACGCCCACCCACGGGTGGGCCGGCCGTGGCGGCACACCCAGTGGCACACGCAAACAGTTCTGCACGCCCACCCACGGGTGGGCCGGCCGTGGCGGCACACCCAGTGGCACACGCAAACAGTTCTGCACGCCCACCCACGGGTGGGCCGGCCGTGGCGGCACACCCAGAGGCAACACGCAAACCCTTCTGCACGCCCACCCACGGGTGGGCCGGCCGTGGCGGCACACCCAGTGGCACACGCAAACAGTTCTGCACGCCCACCCACGGGTGGGCCGGCCGTGGCGGCACACCCAGTGGCACACGCAAACAGTTCTGCACGCCCACCCACGGGTGGGCCGGCCGTGGCGGCACACCCAGAGGCAACACGCAAACCCTTCTGCACGCCCACCCACGGGTGGGCCGGCCGTGGCGGCACACCCAGTGGCACACGCAAACAGTTCTGCACGCCCACCCACGGGTGGGCCGGCCGTGGCGGCACACCCAGTGGCACACGCAAACAGTTCTGCACGCCCACCCACGGGTGGGCCGGCCGTGGCGGCACACCCAGTGGCACACGCAAACAGTTCTGCACGCCCACCCACGGGTGGGCCGGCCGTGGCGGCACACCCAGAGGCAACCGCAAACCCTTCTGCACGCCCACCCACGGGTGGGCCGGCCGTGGCGGCACACCCAGAGGCAACACGCAAACAGTTCTGCACGCCCACCCACGGGTGGGCCGGCCGTGGCGGCACACCCAGTGGCACACGCAAACAGTTCTGCACGCCCACCCACGGGTGGGCCGGCCGTGGCGGCACACCCAGTGGCACACGCAAACAGTTCTGCACGCCCACCCACGGGTGGGCCGGCCGTGGCGGCACACCCAGTGGCACACGCAAACAGTTCTGCACGCCCACTCCACGGGTGGGCCGGCCGTGGCGGCACACCCAGAGGCAACACGCAAACCCTTCTGCACGCCCACCCACGGGTGGGCCGGCCGTGGCGGCACACCCAGTGGCACACGCAAACAGTTCTGCACGCCCACCCACGGGTGGGCCGGCCGTGGCGGCACACCCAGTGGCACACGCAAACAGTTCTGCACGCCCACCCACGGGTGGGCCGGCCGTGGCGGCACACCCAGAGGCAACCGCAAACCCTTCTGCACGCCCACCCACGGGTGGGCCGGCCGTGGCGGCACACCCAGTGGCACACGCAAACAGTTCTGCACGCCCACCCACGGGTGGGCCGGCCGTGGCGGCACACCCAGTGGCACACGCAAACAGTTCTGCACGCCCACCCACGGGTGGGCCGGCCGTGGCGGCACACCCAGTGGCACACGCAAACAGTTCTGCACGCCCACCCACGGGTGGGCCGGCCGTGGCGGCACACCCAGAGGCAACACGCAAACCCTTCTGCACGCCCACCCACGGGTGGGCCGGCCGTGGCGGCACACCCAGTGGCACACGCAAACAGTTCTGCACGCCCACCCACGGGTGGGCCGGCCGTGGCGGCACACCCAGAGGCAACACGCAAACAGCTTCTGCACGCCCACCCACGGGTGGGCCGGCCGTGGCGGCACACCCAGAGGCAACACGCAAACCTTTCTGCACGCCCACCCACGGGTGGGCCGGCCGTGGCGGCACACCCAGTGGCACACGCAAACAGCTTCTGCACGCCCACCCACGGGTGGGCCGGCCGTGGCGGCACACCCAGTGGCACACGCAAACAGTTCTGCACGCCCACCCACGGGTGGGCCGGCCGTGGCGGCACACCCAGTGGCAACACGCAAACCCTTCTGCACGCCCACCCACGGGTGGGCCGGCCGTGGCGGCACACCCAGTGGCACACGCAAACAGTTCTGCACGCCCACCCACGGGTGGGCCGGCCGTGGCGGCACACCCAGTGGCACACGCAAACAGTTCTGCACGCCCACCCACGGGTGGGCCGGCCGTGGCGGCACACCCAGAGGCAACACGCAGGCCCTTCTGCACGCCCACCCACGGGTGGGCCGGCCGTGGCGGCACACCCAGAGGCAACACGCAAACCCTTCTGCACGCCCACCCACGGGTGGGCCGGCCGTGGCGGCACACCCAGTGGCACACGCAAACAGTTCTGCACGCCCACCCACGGGTGGGCCGGCCGTGGCGGCACACCCAGTGGCACACGCAAACAGTTCTGCACGCCCACCCACGGGTGGGCCGGCCGTGGCGGCACACCCAGTGGCACACGCAAACAGTTCTGCACGCCCACCCACGGGTGGGCCGGCCGTGGCGGCACACCCAGAGGCAACACGCAAACCCTTCTGCACGCCCACCCACGGGTGGGCCGGCCGTGGCGGCACACCCAGTGGCACACGCAAACAGTTCTGCACGCCCACCCACGGGTGGGCCGGCCGTGGCGGCACACCCAGTGGCACACGCAAACAGTTCTGCACGCCCACCCACGGGTGGGCCGGCCGTGGCGGCACACCCAGAGGCAACACGCAAACCCTTCTGCACGCCCACCCACGGGTGGGCCGGCCGTGGCGGCACACCCAGTGGCACACGCAAACAGTTCTGCACGCCCACCCACGGGTGGGCCGGCCGTGGCGGCACACCCAGTGGCACACGCAAACAGTTCTGCACGCCCACCCACGGGTGGGCCGGCCGTGGCGGCACACCCAGTGGCACACGCAAACAGTTCTGCACGCCCACCCACGGGTGGGCCGGCCGTGGCGGCACACCCAGAGGCAACACGCAAACCCTTCTGCACGCCCACCCACGGGTGGGCCGGCCGTGGCGGCACACCCAGAGGCACACGCAAACAGTTCTGCACGCCCACCCACGGGTGGGCCGGCCGTGGCGGCACACCCAGTGGCACACGCAAACAGTTCTGCACGCCCACCCACGGGTGGGCCGGCCGTGGCGGCACACCCAGTGGCACACGCAAACAGCTTCTGCACGCCCACCCACGGGTGGGCCGGCCGTGGCGGCACACCCAGTGGCACACGCAAACAGTTCTGCACGCCCACCCACGGGTGGGCCGGCCGTGGCGGCACACCCAGTGGCACACGCAAACAGTTCTGCACGCCCACCCACGGGTGGGCCGGCCGTGGCGGCACACCCAGAGGCAACCGCAAACCCTTCTGCACGCCCACCCACGGGTGGGCCGGCCGTGGCGGCACACCCAGAGGCACACGCAAACAGTTCTGCACGCCCACCCACGGGTGGGCCGGCCGTGGCGGCACACCCAGAGGCAACACGCAGACCCTTCTGCACGCCCACCCACGGGTGGGCCGGCCGTGGCGGCACACCCAGAGGCACACGCAGAACAGTTCTGCACGCCCACCCACGGGTGGGCCGGCCGTGGCGGCACACCCAGAGGCAACACGCAAACCCTTCTGCACGCCCACCCACGGGTGGGCCGGCCGTGGCGGCACACCCAGTGGCACACGCAAACAGTTCTGCACGCCCACCCACGGGTGGGCCGGCCGTGGCGGCACACCCAGAGGCAACCGCAGGCCCTTCTGCACGCCCACCCACGGGTGGGCCGGCCGTGGCGGCACACCCAGAGGCAACACGCAAACCCTTCTGCACGCCCACCCACGGGTGGGCCGGCCGTGGCGGCACACCCAGTGGCACACGCAAACAGTTCTGCACGCCCACCCACGGGTGGGCCGGCCGTGGCGGCACACCCAGTGGCACACGCAAACAGTTCTGCACGCCCACCCACGGGTGGGCCGGCCGTGGCGGCACACCCAGTGGCACACGCAAACAGTTCTGCACGCCCACCCACGGGTGGGCCGGCCGTGGCGGCACACCCAGAGGCAACACGCAAACACTTCTGCACGCCCACCCACGGGTGGGCCGGCCGTGGCGGCACACCCAGTGGCACACGCAAACAGTTCTGCACGCCCACCCACGGGTGGGCCGGCCGTGGCGGCACACCCAGTGGCACACGCAAACAGTTCTGCACGCCCACCCACGGGTGGGCCGGCCGTGGCGGCACACCCAGAGGCAACACGCAAACAGCTTCTGCACGCCCACCCACGGGTGGGCCGGCCGTGGCGGCACACCCAGTGGCACACGCAAACAGTTCTGCACGCCCACCCACGGGTGGGCCGGCCGTGGCGGCACACCCAGTGGCACACGCAAACAGTTCTGCACGCCCACCCACGGGTGAGCCGGCCGTGGCGGCACACCCAGTGGCACACGCAAACAGTTCTGCACGCCCACCCACGGGTGGGCCGGCCGTGGCGGCACACCCAGAGGCAACCGCAAACCCTTCTGCACGCCCACCCACGGGTGGGCCGGCCGTGGCGGCACACCCAGAGGCACACGCAAACAGTTCTGCACGCCCACCCACGGGTGGGCCGGCCGTGGCGGCACACCCAGTGGCAACACGCAAACCGTTCTGCACGCCCACCCACGGGTGGGCCGGCCGTGGCGGCACACCCAGAGGCACACGCAAACAGTTCTGCACGCCCACCCACGGGTGGGCCGGCCGTGGCGGCACACCCAGAGGCAACACGCAAACAGCTTCTGCACGCCCACCCACGGGTGGGCCGGCCGTGGCGGCACACCCAGAGGCAACACGCAAACAGTTCTGCACGCCCACCCACGGGTGGGCCGGCCGTGGCGGCACACCCAGTGGCAACACGCAAACAGCTTCTGCACGCCCACCCACGGGTGGGCCGGCCGTGGCGGCACACCCAGTGGCACACGCAAACAGTTCTGCACGCCCACCCACGGGTGGGCCGGCCGTGGCGGCACACCCAGAGGCAACCGCAGGCCCTTCTGCACGCCCACCCACGGGTGGGCCGGCCGTGGCGGCACACCCAGAGGCACACGCAAACCCTTCTGCACGCCCACCCACGGGTGGGCCGGCCGTGGCGGCACACCCAGTGGCACACGCAAACAGTTCTGCACGCCCACCCACGGGTGGGCCGGCCGTGGCGGCACACCCAGTGGCACACGCAAACAGTTCTGCACGCCCACCCACGGGTGGGCCGGCTGTGGCGGCACACCCAGAGGCAACACGCAGGCCCTTCTGCACGCCCACCCACGGGTGGGCCGGCCGTGGCGGCACACCCAGAGGCAACCGCAAACCCTTCTGCACGCCCACCCTCGGGTAGGCCGGCCGTGGCGGCACACCCAGTGGCACACGTAAACAGTTCTGCACGCCCACCCACGGGTGGGCCGGCTGTGGCGGCACACCCAGTGGCACACGCAAACAGTTCTGCACGCCCACCCACGGGTGGGCCGGCCGTGGCGGCACATCCAGTGGCACACGCAAACAGTTCTGCACGCCCACCCACGGGTGGGCCGGCCGTGGCGGCACACCCAGAGGCAAACGCAGGCACTTCTGCACGCCCACCCACGGGTGGGCCGGCCGTGGCGGCACATCCAGTGGCACACGCAAACAGTTCTGCACGCCCACCCACGGGTGGGCCGGCCGTGGCGGCACACCTAGTGGCACACGCAAAGAGTTCTGCACGCCCACCCACGGGTGAGCCGGCGGTGGCGGCACACCCAGTGGCACACGCAAACCCTTCTGCACGCCCACCCACGGGTGGGCCGGCCGTGGCTGCACACCCAGTGGCACACGCAAACAGTTCTGCACGCCCACCCACGGGTGGGCCGGCCGTGGCGGCACACCCAGAGGCAACCGCAAACCCTTCTGCACGCCCACCCACGGGTGGGCCGGCCGTGGCGGCACACCCAGTGGCACACGCAAACAGTTCTGCACGCCCACCCACGGGTGGGCCGGCCGTGGCGGCACACCCAGAGGCAACCGCAGGCCCTTCTGCACGCCCACCCACGGGTGGGCCGGCCGTGGCGGCACACCCAGAGGCAACACGCAAACCCTTCTGCACGCCCACCCACGGGTGGGCCGGCCGTGGCGGCACACCCAGAGGCACACGCAAACAGTTCTGCACGCCCACCCACGGGTGGGCCGGCCGTGGCGGCACACCCAGAGGCAACACGCAAACCCTTCTGCACGCCCACCCACGGGTGGGCCGGCCGTGGCGGCACACCCAGTGGCACACGCAAACAGTTCTGCACGCCCACCCACGGGTGGGCCGGCCGTGGCGGCACACCCAGTGGCACACGCAAACAGTTCTGCACGCCCACCCACGGGTGGGCCGGCCGTGGCGGCACACCCAGTGGCACACGCAAACAGTTCTGCACGCCCACCCACGGGTGGGCCGGCCGTGGCGGCACACACAGAGGCAACACGCAGGCCCTTCTGCACGCCCACCCACGGGTGGGCCGGCCGTGGCGGCACACCCAGAGGCAACCGCAAACCCTTCTGCACGCCCACCCACGGGTGGGCCGGCCGTGGCGGCACACCCAGTGGCACACGCAAACAGTTCTGCACGCCCACCCACGGGTGGGCCGGCCGTGGCGGCACACCCAGTGGCACACGCAAACAGTTCTGCACGCCCACCCACGGGTGGGCCGGCCGTGGCGGCACACCCAGAGGCAACCGCAGGCCCTTCTGCACGCCCACCCACGGGTGGGCCGGCCGTGGCGGCACACCCAGAGGCAACACGCAAACCCTTCTGCACGCCCACCCACGGGTGGGCCGGCCGTGGCGGCACACCCCAGTGGCACACGCAAACAGTTCTGCACGCCCACCCACGGGTGGGCCGGCCGTGGCGGCACACCCAGTGGCACACGCAAACAGTTCTGCACGCCCACCCACGGGTGGGCCGGCCGTGGCGGCACACCCAGTGGCACACGCAAACAGTTCTGCACGCCCACCCACGGGTGGGCCGGCCGTGGCGGCACACCCAGAGGCAAACGCAGGCACTTCTGCACGCCCACCCACGGGTGGGCCGGCCGTGGCGGCACACCCAGTGGCACACGCAAACAGTTCTGCACGCCCACCCACGGGTGGGCCGGCCGTGGCGGCACACCCAGTGGCACACGCAAACAGTTCTGCACGCCCAGCCACGGGTGAGCCGGGCGGTGGCGGCACACCCAGTGGCACACGCAAACAGTTCTGCACGCCCACCCACGGGTGGGCCGGCCGTGGCTGCACACCCAGTGGCACACGCAAACAGTTCTGCACGCCCACCCACGGGTGGGCCGGCCGTGGCGGCACACCCAGAGGCAACCGCAAACAGTTCTGCACGCCCACCCACGGGTGGGCCGGCCGTGGCGGCACACCCAGTGGCACACGCAAACAGTTCTGCACGCCCACCCACGGGTGGGCCGGCTGTGGAGGCACACCCAGAGGCAACCGCAGGCCCTTCTGCACGCCCCACTCACGGGGTGGGGCCGGCCGTGGCGGCACACCCAGAGGCAACCGCAAACCCTTCTGCACGCCCCACTCCACGGGTGGGCCGGCCGTGGCGGCACACCCAGTGGCACACGCAAACAGTTCTGCACGCCCACTCCACGGGTGGGCCGGCCGTGGCGGCACACCCAGTGGCACACGCAAACAGTTCTGCACGCCCCACTCCACGGGTGGGCCGGCCGTGGCGGCACACCCAGAGGCAACCGCAGGCCCTTCTGCACGCCCACCCACGGGTGGGCCGGCCGTGGCGGCACACCCAGAGGCAACCGCAGACCTTTCTGCACGCCCACCCACGGGTGGGCCGGCCGTGGCGGCACACCCAGTGGCACACGCAAAACAGTTCTGCACGCCCACCCACGGGTGGGCCGGCCGTGGCGGCACACCCAGAGGCACACGCAGGCACTTCTGCACGCCCACCCACGGGTGGGCCGGCCGTGGCGGCACACCCAGAGGCAACCGCAGGCCCTTCTGCACGCCCACCCACGGGGTGGGGCCGGCCGTGGCGGCACACCCAGAGGCAACCGCAAACCCTTCTGCACGCCCCACCCACGGGTGGGCCGGCCGTGGCGGCACACCCCAGTGGCACACGCAAACAGTTCTGCACGCCCACCCACGGGTGGGCCGGCCGTAGCGGCACACCCAGTGGCACACGCAAACAGTTCTGCACGCCCACCCACGGGTGGGCCGGCCGTGGCGGCACACCCCAGAGGCAACACGCAGGCCCCTTCTGCACGCCCACCCACGGGTGGGCCGGCCGTGGCGGCACACCCAGAGGCAACACGCAAACCCTTCTGCACGCCCACCCACGGGTGGGCCGGCCGTGGCGGCACACCCCAGTGGCACACGCAAACAGTTCTGCACGCCCCACCCCACGGGTGGGCCGGCCGTGGCGGCACACCCCAGTGGCACACGCAAACAGTTCTGCACGCCCCACCCCACGGGGTGGGGCCGGCCGTGGCGGCACACCCCAGAGGCAAACGCAGGCACCTTCTGCACGCCCCACCCCACGGGGTGGGCCGGCCGTGGCGGCACACCCAGTGGCACACGCAAACAGTTCTGCACGCCCACCCACGGGTGGGCCGGCCGTGGCGGCACACCCAGTGGCACACGCAAACAGTTCTGCACGCCCACCCACGGGTGGGCCGGCCGTGGCGGCACACCCAGTGGCACACGCAAACAGTTCTGCACGCCCACCCACGGGTGGGCCGGCCGTGGCGGCACACCCCAGTGGCACACGCAAACAGTTCTGCACGCCCCACCCCACGGGTGGGCCGGCCGTGGCGGCACACCCAGAGGCAACCGCAGGCCCTTCTGCACGCCCCACCCACGGGTGGGCCGGCCGTGGCGGCACACCCAGAGGCAACACGCAAACCCTTCTGCACGCCCACCCCACGGGTGGGCCGGCCGTGGCGGCACACCCAGTGGCACACGCAAACAGTTCTGCACGCCCACCCACGGGTGGGCCGGCCGTGGCGGCACACCCCAGTGGCACACGCAAACAGTTCTGCACGCCCCACCCCACGGGTGGGGCCGGCCGTGGCGGCACACCCCAGAGGCAACACGCAGACACTTCTGCACGCCCACCCACGGGTGGGCCGGCCGTGGCGGCACACCCAGAGGCAACACGCAGAACACTTCTGCACGCCCACCCCACGGGTGGGCCGGCCGTGGCGGCACACCCAGTGGCACACGCAAACAGTTCTGCACGCCCACCCACGGGTGGGCCGGCCGTGGCGGCACACCCAGTGGCACACGCAAACACTTCTGCACGCCCCACCCACGGGTGGGCCGGCCGTGGCGGCACACCCAGAGGCAACACGCAGACACTTCTGCACGCCCACCCACGGGTGGGCCGGCCGTGGCGGCACACCCAGTGGCACACGCAAAACAGTTCTGCACGCCCACCCACGGGTGGGCCGGCCGTGGCGGCACACCCCAGTGGCACACGCAAACAGTTCTGCACGCCCACCCACGGGTGGGCCGGCCGTGGCGGCACACCCAGTGGCACACGCAAACAGTTCTGCACGCCCACCCACGGGTGGGCCGGCCGTGGCGGCACACCCAGAGGCAACACGCAGGCCCTTCTGCACGCCCACCCACGGGTGGGCCGGCCGTGGCGGCACACCCCAGAGGCAACACGCAAACAGTTCTGCACGCCCACCCACGGGTGGGCCGGCCGTGGCGGCACACCCAGAGGCAACCGCAGGCCCTTCTGCACGCCCACCCACGGGTGGGCCGGCCGTGGCGGCACACCCAGAGGCAACGGCAAACCCTTCTGCACGCCCACCCACGGGGTGGGCCGGCCGTGGCTGCACACCCCAGTGGCACACGCAAACAGTTCTGCACGCCCACCCCACGGGTGGGCCGGCCGTGGCGGCACACCCCAGAGGCAACCGCAGGCCCCTTCTGCACGCCCACCCACGGGTGGGCCGGCCGTGGCGGCACACCCAGAGGCAACCGCAAACTTTTCTGCACGCCCACCCACGGGTGGGCCGGCCGTGGCGGCACACCCAGTGGCACACGCAAACAGTTCTGCACGGCCACCCACGGGTGGGCCGGCCGTGGCGGCACACCCAGAGGCACACGCAAACAGTTCTGCACGCCCACCCACGGGTGGGCCGGCCGTGGCGGCACACCCAGAGGCAACACGCAGGCCCTTCTGCACGCCCACTCACGGGTGGGCCGGCCGTGGCGGCACACCCCAGAGGCAACACGCAAACACTTCTGCACGCCCACCCACGGGTGGGCCGGCCGTGGCGGCACACCCAGTGGCACACGCAAGCAGTTCTGCACGCCCACCCACGGGTGGGCCGGCCGTGGCGGCACACCCCAGAGGCAACCGCAAGCTCTTCTGCACGCCCACCCACAGGTGGGCCGGCCGTGGCGGCACACCCAGTGGCATCACGCATACAGTTCTGCACGCCCACCCACGGGTGGGCCGGCCGTGGCGGCACATCCAGTGGCACACGCAAAGCAGTTCTGCACGCCCCACCCACGGGTGGGCCGGCCGTGGCGGCACACCCAGTGGCACACGCAAACAGTTCTGCACGCCCACCCACGGGTGGGCCGGCCGTGGCGGCACACCCAGTGGCATCACGCAAACAGTTCTGCACGCCCACCCACGGGTGGGCCGGCCGTGGCGGCACACCCCAGTGGCACACGCAAACAGTTCTGCACGCCCACCCACGGGTGGGCCGGCCGTGGCGGCACACCCAGTGGCACACGCAAACAGTTCTGCACGCCCCACCCACGGGTGGGCCGGCCGTGGCGGCACACCCAGAGGCAACCGCAAACCCTTCTGCACGCCCACCCCACGGGTGGGCCGGCCGTGGCGGCACACCCAGAGGCAACACGCAGGCCCTTCTGCACGCCCACCCACGGGTGGGCCGGCCGTGGCGGCACACCCAGAGGCAACACGCAAACAGTTCTGCACGCCCACCCACGGGTGGGCCGGCCGTGGCGGCACACCCCAGTGGCACACGCAAAACAGTTCTGCACGCCCACCCACGGGTGGGCCGGCCGTGGCGGCACACCCAGAGGCAACCGCAGGCCCTTCTGCACGCCCACCCACGGGTGGGCCGGCCGTGGCGGCACACCCAGAGGCAACACGCAAACTCTTCTGCACGCCCACCCACGGGTAGGCCGGCCGTGGCGGCACACCCAGTGGCACACGTAAACAGTTCTGCACGCCCACCCACGGGTGGGCCGGACTGTGGCGGCACACCCAGTGGCACACGCAAACAGTTCTGCACGCCCCACCCCACGGGTGGGCCGGCCGTGGCGGCACACCCCAGAGGCAACCGCAGGCCCTTCTGCACGCCCACCCACGGGTGGGCCGGCCGTGGCGGCACACCCAGAGGCAACCGCAAACTCTTACGCACGCCCACCCTGGGGTAGGCCGGCCGTGGCGGCACACCCAGTGGCACACGTAAACAGTTCTGCACGCCCACCCACGGGTGGGCCGGTTGTGGCGGCTCACCCAGTGGCACACGCAAAGAGTTCTGCACGCCCCACCCACGGGTGGGCCGGCCGTGGCGGCACATCCAGTGGCACACGCAAACAGTTCTGCACGCCCACCCCACGGGTGGGCCGGCCGTGGTGGCACACCCAGAGGCACACGCAGGCCCTTCTGCATGCCCACCCACGGGTGGGCCGGCCGTGGCGGCACACCCAGAGGTAACCCCAGGCACTTCTGCACGCCCCACCCCACGGGTGGGCCGGCCGTGGAGGCACACCCCAGAGGCAACCGCAAACCCTTCTGCACGCCCACCCACGGGTGGGCCGGCCGTGGCGGCACACCCCAGTGTCACACGCAAACAGTTCTGCACGCCCACTCCACGGGTGGGCCGGCCGTGGCGGCACACCCCAGTGGCACATGCAAACAGTTCTGCACGCCCCACCCCACGGATGGGCCGGCCGTGGCGGCACACCCAGAGGCAACCGCAGGTACTTCTGCACGCCCACCCACGGGTGGGCCGGCCGTGGCGGCACACCCAGAGGCAAACGCAGGCCCTTCTGCACGCCCACTCCACGGGTGGGCCGGCCGTGGCGGCACACCCAGAGGCACACGCAAACAGTTCTGCACGCCCACCCACGGGTGGGCCGGCCGTGGCGGCACACCCAGAGGCAACCGCAAACAGTTCTGCACGCCCACCCACGGGTGGGCCGGCCGTGGCGGCACACCCAGTGGCACACGCAAACAGTTCTGCACGCCCACCCACGGGTGGGCCGGCCGTGGCGGCACACCCAGAGGCAACCGCAGGCCCTTCTGCACGCCCACTCACGGGAGGGCCGGCCGTGGCGGCACACCCGGCGGCAACCACAAACCCTTCTGCACGCCCACCCACGGGTGGGCCGGCCGTGGCGGCACAACCAGTGGCACAGGCAAACAGTTCTGAACGCCCACCCACGGGTGGGCCGGCCGTAGCTGCACACCCAGTGGCACACGCAAACAGTTCTGCACGCCCACCCACGGGTGGGCCGGCCGTGGCGGCACACCCAGAGGCAACCGCAGGCCCTTCTGCACGCCCACCCACGGGTGGGCCGGCCGTGGCGGCACACCCAGAGGCAACCGCAGGCCCTTCTGCACGCCCACCCACGGGTGGGCCGGCCGTGGCGGCACACCCAGAGGCACATGCAAACCCTTCTGCACGCCCACCCACGGGTGGGCCGGCCGTGTCGGCACAGCCATTGGCACACGGAAACAGTTCTGCACGCCCACCCACGGGTGAACCGGCCGTGGCGGCACACCCAGAGGCAACCGCAAACAGTTCTGCACGCCCACCCACGGGTGGGCCGGCCGTGGCGGCACACCCAGTGGCACACGGAAACAGTTCTGCACGCCCAACCACGGGTGGGCCGGCCGTGGCGGCACACCCAGAGGCAAAACAAGGCTCTTCTGCACGCCCACTCCACGGGTGGGCCGGCCGTGGCGGCACACCCCAGTGGGACACGAAACAGTTCTGCACGCCCACCCCACGGGTGGGCCGGCCGTGGCGGCACACCCAGAGGCACACGCAAACAGTTCTGCACGCCCACCCACGGGTGGGCCGCCGTGGACACCCAGGGCAACGCAGGCCCTGCACACCCACCACGATGGCCGTAGCGCACACCCCAGAGGCACACGCAAACAGTTCTGCACGCCCACCCCACGGGTGGGCCGGCCGTGGCGGACACCCAGAGGCAACCGCAGGCCCTTCTGCACCCCCACCCACGAATGGGCCGGCCGTAGCGGCACACCCAGAGGCACACGCAAACAGTTCTGCACGCCCACCCACGGGTGGGCCGGCCGTGGCGGCACACCCAGAGGCAATCGCAGGCCCTTCTGCACGCCCACCCACGGGTGGGCCGGCCGTGGCGGCACACCCAGAGGCAACCGCAAACCCTTCTGCACGCCCACCCACGGGTGGGCCGGCCGCAGCGGCACACCCAGAGGCAAACCCAGGCCCTTCTGCACGCCCACCCACGGGTGGGCCGGCCGTGGCGGCACACCCCAGTGGCACACGCAAACAGTTCTGCACGCCCACCCACGGGTGGGGCCGGCCGTGGCGGCACACCCAGTGGCACACGCAAACCGTTCTGCACGCCCACCCACGGGTGGGCCGGCCGTGGCGGCACACCCAGAGGCAACCGCAAACCCTTCTGCACGCCCACCCGCGGGGTGGGCCGGCCGTGGCGGCACATCCAGTGGCACACGCAAAGAGTTCTGCACGCCCACTCCACGGGTGAGCCGGCTGTGGCGGCACACACAGAGCCCCACGCAGGCCCTTCTGCACGCCCACTCCACGGGAGGGCCGGCCGTGGCGGCACACCCAGTGGATCACGCAAGCAGTTCTGCACGCTTACCCCACGGGTGGGCCGTCCGTGGCGGCACATCCAGTGGCACACGCAAACAGTCCTGCACGCCCACTCCACGGGTGGGCCGGCCGTGGCGGCACACCCCAGAGGTAAACGCAGGCACTTCTGCACGCCCCACCCACGGGTGGGCCGGCCGTGGCGGCACACCCAGAGGCAACCCCCAGGCTTTTCTGCACGCCCACCCACGGGTGGGCCGGCCGTGGCGGCACACCCCGTGGCACACGCAGCTTTTCTGCACGCCCACCCACGGGTGGGCCGGCCGTGCGGCACATCCAGTGGCACACGCAAACAGTTCTGCACGCCCCACTCCACGAGTGGGCCGGCCTTGGCGGCACACCCCAGAGGCAAACGCAAACCCTTCTGCACGCCCACCCACGGGTGGGCCGGCCGTGGCGGCACACCCAGAGGCAAACGCAGGCACTTCTGCACGCCCACCCACGGGTGGGCCGGCCGTGGCGGCACACTGAGAGGCAACCCCAGGCCCTTCTGCACGCCCATCCACGGGTGGGCCGGCCGTGGCGGCACACCCAGAGGCAACCGCAGGCCCTTCTGGACACCCACCCACGAATGGGCCGGCCGTGGCGGCACACCCAGAGGCACACGCAAACAGTTCTGCACGCCCACCCACGGGTGGGCCGACCGTGGCGGCACACCCAGTGGATCACGCAAACAGTTCTGCACGCCCACCCACGGGTTGGCCGGCCGTGGCGGCACATCCAGTGGCACACGCAAACAGTTCTGCACGCCCACCCGCGGGTGGGCCGGCCGTAGTGGCACACCCAGAGGCAACTGCAGGCCCTTCTGCACGCCCACCCACGGCTGGGCCGGCCGTGTCGGCACACCCAGAGGCACACGCAAACAGTTCTGCACGCCCACCCACGGGTGGGCCGGCCGTGGCGGCACACCCAGAGGCAACCGCAAACAGTTCTGCACGCCCACCCACGGGTGGGCCGGCCGTGGCGGCACACCCAGAGGCACACGCAAACAGTTCTGCACGCCCACCCACGGGTGGGCCGGCCGTGGCGGCACACCCAGAGGCAAACGCAAACCCTTCTGCACGCCCACCCACGGGTGGGCCGGCCGTGGCGGCACACCTAAGGGCACACGCAAACAGTTCTGCACGACCACCCACGGGTTGGGGGCCGTGGCGGCACACCCAGTGGATCACGCAAACAGTTCTGCACGCCCACCCACGGGTTGGCCGGCCGTGGCGGCACATCCAGTGGCACACGCAAACAGTTCTGCACGCCCACCCACGGGTGGGCCGGCCGTGGCGGCACACCCAGAGGCACACGCAGGCCCTTCTGCACGCCCACCCACGGGTGGGCCGGCCGTGGCGGCACACCCAGAGGCAAACGCAAACCCTTCTGCACGCCCACCCACGGGTGGGCCGGCCGTGGCGGCACAACCAGAGGCACACGCAAACAGTTCTGCACGCCCCACCCACGGGTGGCCCGGCCGTGGCGGCACACCCAGAGGCAACTGCAGGCCCTTCTGCACGCCCACCCACGGGTGGGCCGGCCGTGGCGGCACACCCAGAGGCACACGCAAACAGTTCTGCACGCCCCACCCACGGGTGGGCCGGCCGTGGCGGCACACCCAGAGGCACCCGCAGGCCCTTCTGCACGCCCACCCACGGGTGGGCCGGCCGTGGCGGCACACCTAGTGGCCCACGCAAACAGTTCTGCACGCCCACCCACGGGCGGGCCGGCCGTAGCGGCACACCCAGTGGCACACGCAAACCGTTCTGCACGCCCACCCACGGGTGGGCCGGCCGTGGCGGCACACCCAGAGGCAACCGCAAACCCTTCTGCACGCCCACCCACGGGTGGGCCGGCCGTGGCGGCACACCCAGAGGCAACCCCAGGCTTTTCTGCACGCCCACCCACGGGTGGGCCGGCCGTGGCGGCACACCCCGTGGCACACGCAAGCTCTTCTGCACGCCCACCCACGGGTGGGCCGGCCGTGGCGGCACATCCAGTGGCATACGCAAACAGTTCTGCACGACCACCAC
>JAKWBO010000824.1:0-25902 GCA_034336685.1 Luscinia luscinia
AAAAATGTCACCAGGGAACCCCAAAATGTCCTTAAGATGTCCCCAGGAACCCCAAAATTGTCCCCAAAATTGTCCCCAAAACGCCTCCACGGGACCCCAAAATGTCCCCAAACCGCCTCAAAAAATGTCCCCAAGGGACCCCAAAATATCCCAAATTTGTCCCTAAAATGTCCCGAAATGCCCCCAAGGGATCCCAAAAGGTCCCAAAATGTCCCTAAAAATATCCCAAAAATGTCCCTAAAAATATCCCAAAATGTCACCAGGGAATCCCAAAAATGCCCCAAAAATGTCCCTAAAAATATCCCAAAAATGTCACCAAGGGATCCCAAAAATGTGCCAAAAATGTCACCAAGGAACCCCAAAAATGTCCCAATTTAGTCCCTAAAAATGCTCCAAAAATGTCCCCAAGGGATCCCAAAAAGGTCCCAAAATTTTCCCTAAAAATGTCCCAAAAACGTCACCAAGGGACCCCAAAAATGCCCCAAAATTCTCCCTAAAATGTCCCAAAAATGTCCTCAAGTGACCCGAAAAATGTCCCCCAAAAATGTCACCGAGGGACCCCAAAAATGTGGCTAAGGGACCCCAAAATATCCCCAAAAATGTCCCAAAATTGTCCCCAAAAGATCCCAAAAAATGTCCCCAAGGGACCCAAAAATTGTCCCAAAAATGTCCCCAAGGACCCCAAAATGTCCCCAAAAAATCTCCTCAGAAATCCCAGCTGTCCCCAAGGCCACCCCAAATGTCCCCAAGGCCACCCCAGCTGTCCCCAAATGTCCCCAAAGCCACCCAAAATGTCCCCAAAGCCACCTGAAATGCACCCAGATGTCCCCAAGGCCACCCAAAATGGCCCCAAATGTCCCCAGGGAAGTCCCAGATGTCCCCAAGGCCATCCCAGATGTCCCCAGATGTCCCCAGGGCCACCCCAGCTGTCCCTAGTGTCCCCTCAGATGTCCCCAGATGTCCCCAAGGCCACCCCAGATGTCCCCAAATGTCCCCTCAGAAGTCCCAGAAGTCCCCAAGGCCACCCTAGATGTGCCCAGATGTCCCCAAACCACCCAAAATGTCCCCAAGGCCACCCCAGATGTCCCCAAGGCCACCTGAAATGTCCCCAAATGTCCCCTCAGAAGTCCCAGATGTCCCCAGGTCCCTCCGGCCGTGGCCGAGCCCCCTCAGGCGGCGCCGCTCGGAGCGTCCGGCGCGGCCCTGGAGCTGCACCTGCACCGGCCGGGCCGGAGGCGGCTGTGGCCACCCACACCCGGTCTGAGTGACCACTGTGGCCACTGTGACCATCCACATCCAGCCCTGAGTGACCACTGTGACCACTGTGACCACTGTGACCACCAGCACCCAGCTCTGAGTGACCACCATGACCACTGTGACCACTGTGACCACCAGCACCCGGCTCTGGGTGACCACTGTGACCACTGTGACCACCCACAACCAGCCCTGAGTGACCACTGTGACCACCGGCACCCAGCCCTGAGTGACCACTGTGACCACCAGCAGCCGGGTTTGGGTGACCACTGTGGCCACTGTGACCACCAGCACCTGGGTCTGAGTGACCACTGTGACCATCCACAACCAGCCCTGAGTGACCACTGTGGCCACCGGCACCCAGCTCTGAGTGACCACTGTGGCCACCAGCACCAACTCTAGTGACCACTGTGACCACTGTGGCCACCAACACCCGGCTCTGGTGACCACTATGGCCACCGGCACCCGGGTCTGAGTGACCACTATGACCATCCACAACCAGCCCTGAGTGACCATTGTGACCACCAGCACCCGGCTCTGGGTGACCACTGTGACCACTGTGACCACCAGCACCCAGCTCCAGGTGACCACTGTGACCACCACACCCAGCCCTGGGTGACCACTGTGACCATCAGCACCCTGCTCTGAGTGACCACTCTGACCACTCACACCCAGCTCTGGGTGACCACTGTGACCACTGTGACCACCACACCCCACCTGACCACCGGGATTGTGGCCACCGCTGCTCCTGCAGCCACAGCCCCCGTGGCCACCACCCCCATCCTGGTGACCACCACCCCTTTACCATCCCCCCAGTGACCACCGCCCTCTTGACCACCACCCTCCCAGTACCCACCACCCCCATCCTGGTGGCCACCAGCTCCTTGACCACCACCCCTGCAGCCACACCCCCGTGGCCACCACCCCCATCCTGGTGGCCACCACACCCTTGACCACCCCCAGTGACCACCACCCTCCTGACCATCACCCTCCCAGTGGCCACCACCCCATCCTGGTGACCACCACCCCTTGACCACTCCCCAGTAGCCGCCCCGCCCTCGGCAGCCGCTTCTGAGCCAGCGCTTGCCCAAGCGCCACCTTGGGCCGGCCCCCTGTCCAGCGTGACCAGCAGCACGCGAGGCCATGCACAGCTTCGCCGCTGGCCACGGCCCCGCAGCGCCCGCACGCCCGGCGCCGCCCGCGCCCGGCGCCGCGCCCAGCGCCAGCCGCCGGCCGAAGTGCGCCAGCGCCGCCGCCGCTGGCCGGGCGGCCTCCAGCTCCTGCAGCAGCGCCCGCGGTGCCCACGGAAGGCCAGCGGCGCGTGCCGGCACTCGGCGCTGGCGTAGGGCAGCCCACGGTAGTGGGCGTGAAGCACGATCTCCTTCTGCGCCGCGTGCCGCAGCGGCTTCAGCCGCGGCACCACCGGATCGGCCGGGCTTAGGCGCGCTCTTGGTGGGCTTGGTTGGGTCCCTGTTGGGTTTGGTTGGGTTCTTGTTGGGTTTGGTTGGGTTCTTGTTGGGTTTCGTTGAGTCCTTGTTGAGTTTTATTGGGTTCTCGTTGAGTTTGGTTGGGTCCTTGTTGGGTTTGGTTGGGTTCTCGTTGAGTTTGGTTGGGTTCCTCATTGGGTTTGGTTGGGTCCTCGTTGGGTTTGGTTGGGTTCTCGTTGGGTTTCGTTGGGTTCTCGTTGAGTTTGGTTGGGTCCTTGTTGAGTTTGGTTGGGTTCTCATTGGGTTTGGTTGAGTCCTTGTTGGGTGTGGTTGGGTTCTCGTTGGGTTTGGTTGGGTTCTCGTTGGGTTTGGTTGGTTTCTCGTTGGGTTTTGGTTGGGTTCTCGTTGGGTCTTGTTGAGTTCTCGGGTTCTGTTGAGTTCTCGTTGGGTTCTGTTGAGTTTTCATTGGATTTTGCTGAGTTCTCGTTGGGTTCTGTTGAGCCTCGTTGGCTTTCGTTGGGTTCTCGTTGGGTTCCATTCCAATGTCTTCCGCTGAGTTTTCCAGCACTTTCGTTGGGTTCTCCTCAGCTTCTGTCGAAATTCTCTTGAGTTCTGTTGAGTCCTCCTTGGGTTTTGTTGACTTTCCCAACCAATTTTTCAGCGCTCTCGCCGGGTTTTGCTGAGGTTCTGCCGAGTTTTGTTGGGCTCCGTTGGGATTTCTAAGATCCTTGTTTGCTTTCGTTGGGTTCTCATCGAGTTCTGTTGGGTTCCCGTTGGGTTCCGTTGAGTTTCCCACTGGCTCCGTTGGGTTCCCGTTGGGTCTCCTTGAGTTTCCACGGAATTCTCTTGGCCCATCACGGCGTTCTCTAGGCTTCGCCCGCGTTTCCGGAGTTTTCCAAGAATCCCGTTGAGTTTTCCACAACTTCCGTTGGGCTTTGCACGTTCTGGCTGCAGATCCCAGGAATTCCGTTGAGTTTTCCAAGAGTTTCCTTTGGCCACCGTTGGCTCCTGTCGGGCCACTGGAGGTCATCGAGACTGGAGGAACCTCCCGGAGCTCCCGGTGGCCACGGCGACCTCGTTGGTAGCCCCTATGACCTTGTTGGTGGCCATGGTGCCGCTGGTGGCCCCGGTGGCGTCGTTGGTGGCCCCTGAGACCTCATTGGTGGCCCGGTGACATTGGTGGTCCCTAAGGTCCCATTGGTGGCCATGGTGACGTTGGTAGCCCCAGTGACGTCATTGGTGGCCATGGTGACATTGGTGGCCATGGTGATGTTGGTGGTCCCTGTGACCTCATTGGTGGCCATGGTGACATTGGTGACTCCTATGACCTCGTTGGTGGCCATGGTGACGTTGGTGGCCCCCGAGGCCTGCGTTGGTGGCCACGGCGACCTCGCTGGTGGCCATGGTGATGTTGGTGGCCCCTGTGACCTCATTGGTGGCCCCGGTGATCTCGTTGCTGGCCCCTGAGGTCCCATTTGTGGCCATGGTGACGTTGGTAGGCCACGGTGACCTCATTGGTGGCCCCTGGGGTCCCATTAGTGGCCCGGTGACATCATTGGTGGCCCGGTGCCGATGGTGGCCCCCTGAGGCCTCGTTAGTAGGCCCCAGTGACATCACTGGTGGCCCCGGTGACGTCGTTGGTGGCCCGGGTGACATCACTGGTGGCCCCGGTGACGTTAGTGGCCCCTGAGGCCTCGTTGGTAGCCATGGTGACATTGGTGGCCCTCAGGGCCTCGTTGGTGGCCCCGGTGACCTCATTGGTGGCCCCGGTGACGCTTGGTGACCCCTGAGGTCTCGTTGGTGGCCCCAGTGACCTCACTGGTGGCCCCAGTGCCGTTGGTGGCCCCTGAGGCCTCGTTGGCCCCGGTGACCTCACTGGTGGCCCCGGTGACCTCACTGGCGGCCCCGAGGTCTCGTTGGTCGCTGCGCCGCAGCCGCGCCACGCCGCCCGCAGGAAATTCATCAGAACCGTCTCGCCACGTCGTCGGCGTTGTGGCCTGGGGGAGCAGGAGTGACCAGCGGTGACCAGTAGTGACCAGTGGTGACCACTGGTGACCATTGGTAACTAGTACTGACTAGCAGTGACCACTGGTGACCAAGAGTGACCATTGAGGAGCAGCAATGACCACTGGTGACCGTTGGTGACCAGTAGTGACCATTGGTGACCAGTAGTGATTACTGGCGACCACTGGTGACCAGCAGTAACCACTGGTGACTGTTGGTGATCACTGGTGACTGTTGGTGACCAGTAGTGACCATTGGTGACCAGCAGTGATTACTGGTGACCATTGGTGACCAGCAGTGACCATTGGGGACCAGCAGTGACCAGCAGTGACCATTGGTGACCAGGAGTGACCATTGGTAACTAGTACTGACCAGTAGCGACCACTGGTGACCATTGTTGACCAGCAGCGACCATTGGTGACCACTGGTGACCAGCAGGGTCTCCACAGGTGACCGTTTGTGACCACTGGTGACTGTTGGTGACCAGCAGTGACCACTGGTGACCAGTAGTGACCATTGGTGACCACTGGTGACCAGCAGTGACCAGCAATAACCAACAGTGACCACTGGTGACCAGTAATGACCAATAGTGACCAGTAGTGACCACTGGTGACCAGCAATAACCAACAGTGACCACTAACAACCAGTAGTGACCCCTGGTGACCAGCAGTGACCATTGGTGACCACTGGTGACCAGCAGTGACCACTGGTGACCAGTAGTGACCAGTAGTGACCACTGGTGACCAGTAGTGACCCACAATGACCAACAGTGACCACTGGTGACCAGCAGTGACCGTTGCTGACCAGCACTGACTACCCGCGATTGGCAGTGATCTCCCAGTAAGAACCAGTGACCTCCCAGTCCCCACAATCACCTCCCAGTCCCTCCCAGTATAACCCAGTATAACCCAGCCCCTCCCAGTATGACCCAGTATAACCTAGTCCTCCCCAGTATGACCCAGCCCCTCCCAGTATAACCCAGTAAAACCCAGTCCTCCCTAGTATGACCCAGCCCCTCCCAGTATAACCAGTATAACCCAGTGCCTCCCGGTATAAACCAGTCTCCTCTTAGTTTATTCCAGCCCGTCCCAGTATAACCCAGTCCCTCCCAATCCCCTCCCAGTATAGCCCAGTCCCTCCCAGTACTCACCAGTAGCGATCCAGTTTGCCCCCATCACCCGAGCCACCCTCTCTAGTCCCTCCCAGTGTCCCACAAGTCTCTCCCAGTATAATCCAGTTTATCCCAGTCCATCCCAGTATAACCAGTACTCCCCAGTGGCTAACCAGTCAGCCCCCATCTCCCTGGCTGCTCTCTCCAGCGCCTGCCACTATAACCAATCTATCCCAGTACAACCAGTATAACCCAGTATAACCCAGTATAACCACTATAACCAATCTATCCCAGTATAACCAGTACTCACCAGTAGCTAACCAGTCAGCCCCCATCTCTCTGGCTGCCCGTTCCAGCGCCTGCCTCCTCAGCACCCCGCACACACGTGCAGCGGCTCCGCCCGCCCAGTACAACCAGTATAACCCAGTACAACCAATCTATCCCAGTATATCCCAGTATAACCCAGTATAACCAGTATATCCCAGTATAACCAGTACTCACCAGTGGCTAACCAGTCAGCCCCCATCTCTTTAGCCGCTCTCTCCAGCGCCTGCCTCTGCAGCACCCCGCACACCGTGCAGCGGCTCCGCCCGCCCAGTACAACCAGTATAACCCAGTACAACCAATCTATCCCAGTATATCCCAGTATAACCCAGTATAACCAGTATATCCCAGTATAACCAGTACTCACCAGTGGCTAACCAGTCAGCCCCCATCTCTTTAGCCGCTCTCTCCAGCGCCTGCCTCCGCAGCACCCCACACACCGTGCAGCGGCTCCGCCCGCCCAGTACAACCAGTATAACCCAGTATAACCAGTATAACCAATCTACCCCAGTATAACCAGTACTCACCAGTAGCTAACCAGTCAGCCCCCATCTCTTTAGCCGCTCTCTCCAGCGCCTGCCTCCACAGCACCCCGCACCGTGCAGCGGCTCCGCCCGCCCAGTACAACCAGTATAACCCAGTACAACCAATCTATCCCAGTATAACCAGTATAACCAGTACTCACCAGTGGCTAACCAGTCAGCCCCCATCTCCCTGGCCGCTCTCTCCAGCGCCTGCCTCCTCAGCACCCGCACACCGTGCAGCGGCTCTGCCCGCCCAGTACAACCAGTATAACCCAGTATATGCAATCTATCCCGGTACAACCAGTATAACCAATCTACCCCAGTATAACCAGTACTCACCAGTAGCTAACCAGTCAGCCCCCATCTCTCTAGCTGCCCGTTCCAGCGCCTGCCTCCGCAGCACCCGCACACCGTGCAGCGGCTCCGCCCGCCCAGTACAACCAGTATAACCCAGTATAACGAATCTATCCCAGTATAACCAGTATAACCAGTACTCACCAGTAGCCAACCAGTCAGCCCCCATCTCTTTAGCCGCTCTCTCCAGCGCCTGCCTCCGCAGCACCCGCACACCGTGCAGCGGCTCCGCCCGCCCAGTACAACCAGTATAACCCAGTACAACCAGTATAACCCAGTACAACCAGTATAACCAATCTATCCCAGTATAACCAGTATAACCAGTACTCACCAGTAGCTAACCAGTCAGCCCCATCTCCTGGCCGCTCTCTCCAGCGCCTGTCTCCGTAACACCCCGCACACCGTGCAGCGGCTCCGCCCCGCCAGTACAACCAGTATAACCCAGTATAACCCAGTACAATCAATCTATCCCAGTATAACCAGTACTCACCAGTAGCTAACCAGTCAGCCCCCATCTCTTTAGCTGCCCGTTCCAGCGCCTGTCTCCTCAGCACCCGCACACCGTGCAGCGGCTCCGCCCGCCCAGTACAACCAGTATAACCCAGTATAACCCAGTATAACCCAGTACAATCAATCTATCCCAGTATAACCAGTACTCACCAGTAGCTAACCAGTCAGCCCCCATCTCTTTAGCCAGCTCTCTCCAGCGCCTGCCTCCTCAGCACCCGCACACACGTGCAGCGGCTCTGCCCGCCCAGTACAACCAGTATAACCCAGTACAACCAGTATAACGCAGTATAACCAGTCTATCCCAGTATAACCAGTACTCACCAGTAGCTAACCAGTCAGCCCCCATCTCTCTGGCCGCTCTCTCCAGCGCCTGCCTCCTCAGCACCCCGCACACCGTGCAGCGGCTCCGCCCGCCCAGTACAACCAGTATAACCCAGTATAACCAGTATAACCCAGTACAACCAGTATAACCCAGTATAACGAATCTATCCCAGTATAACCAGTATAACCAGTACTCACCAGTAGCTAACCAGTCAGCCCCCATCTCTTTAGCTGCCCGTTCCAGCGCCTGCCTCCGCAGCACCCCGCTACCACGTGCAGCGGCTCCGCCCGCCCAGTACAACCAGTATAACCCAGTACAACCAGTATAACCCAGTACAACCCAGTATAACCAGTATAACCAGTACTCACCAGTAGCTAACCAGTCAGCCCCCATCTCCCTGGCCGCTCTCTCCAGCGCCTGCCTCCTCAGTACCCACGCACACCGTGCAGCGGCTCCGCCCGCCCAGTACAACCAGTATAACCCAGTACAACCAGTACAACCAGTATAACCAATATAACGAATCTATCCCAGTATAACCAGTACTCACCAGTAGCTAACCAGTCAGCCCCCATCTCCCTGGCCGCTCTCTCCAGCGCCTGCCTCCGCAGCACCCCGCACACCGTGCAGCGGCTCCGCCCGCCCAGTACAACCAGTATAACCCAGTATAACGAATCTATCCCAGTATAACCAGTATAACCAGTACTCACCAGTAGCTAACCAGTCAGCCCCCATCTCTCTGGCCGCTCTCTCCAGCGCCTGCCTCCGCAGCACCCCGCACACCGTGCAGCGGCTCTGCCGCCCAGTACAACTCAGTATAACCCAGTATAACCATTATAACAAATCTATCCCAGTATAACCAGTACTCACCAGTAGCTAACCAGTCAGCCCCCCATCTCCCTGGCCGCTCTCTCCAGCGCCTGTCTCCACGTAGCACCCTCGTGCACACCGTGCAGCGGCTCCGCTCGCCCAGTACAACCCAGTACAACCAGTATAACCCAGTATAACCAGTATAACCAATCCATCCCAGTATAACCAGTACTCACCAGTAGCTAACCAGTCAGCCCCCATCTCTCTAGCTGCCCGTTCCAGCGCCTGCCTCCGCAGCACCCCGCACACCGTGCAGCGGCTCTGCCCGCCCAGTACAACCAGTATAACCCAGTATATGCAATCTATCCCGTACAACCAGTATAACCAATCTATCCCAGTATAACCAGTACTCACCAGTAGCCAACCAGTCAGCCCCCATCTCTTTAGCCGCCCGTTCCAGCGCCTGCCTCCGCAGCACCCCGCACACCGTGCAGCGGCTCCGCCCGCCCAGCGCCGGCCCCAGCTCGTCCAGCGCGCGCCCGAACAGCTCCCGGTGCGACACCAGCACCAGCGGCAGCGGCAGCGCCGCCCCCGCGTCCCGCAGCACCGCCAGCGCCTCGTCCCGGTAGCCCGCGATCCCCTCGTCCACTCCCAGCAGTGCCAGGCGCAGCCCCAGCCCGCGCCGCCGGTTCAGCCGCGCCAGGACGTGCGCCAGCACCGTCGAGTCCTTGCCGCCGGACGCCGCCACGGCCACGGCGTGCCCGGCCCGCGGGGCGAGCCCCGGGTTCTGGGGGTGCAGCAGCGCCCGCAGCGTCTCGGCCTCGAAGGCGGCGAGGAAGCAGCGGCGGCAGAAGGGGCGCAGCGAGCGCGGGCGCAGCAGCGCGGCGGGGAGCGGGCAGCGGCTGCAGCGCGGCGGGGACATGCCTGGGGGGGAGAAACACCGAAATTAAAGTTGTGATATTGGTTTGGGGGGGGAAAAACCCAAAATTGAAATTGTGAAATTGGTTTGGGAGGGAAACACCTCAAAATTGAAATTGTGAAATTGGTTTGGGGAAACAATCCAAATTAAAATTGTGAAATTGCTTTATGGGGAGAAACATCCCAAATTAAAATTGTTAAATTGGTTTGGGGAAACACCTAAAATTGAGATTGTGAAATTGGTTTGAGGGGGAAACACCCAAAATTGAAATTGTGAAATTGGTTTGGGGGAAACACCTAAAATTGAAATTGTGAAGATTGGTTTGGGGGAAACACCCAAAATTGAAATTGTGAAATTGGTTTGGGGAAACACCCAAAAATTGAAATTGTGATATTGGTTTGGGGGAAAACACCCAAAATTGAGATTGTGAAATTGGTTTGGGGGAAACACCCCAAAATTGAAATTGTGAAATTGGTTTGGGGGAAACACCCCAAAAATTGAAATTGTGAAATTGGTTTGGGGGAAACACCCAAAATTGAGATTGTGAAATTGGTTTGGGGAAACACCCCAAAAATTGAAATTGTGAAATTGTTTTGGGGAAACACCTCAAAATTGAAATTGTGAAATTGGTTTGGGGAAACACCCAAAATTGAAATTGTGAAATTGGTTTGGGGGAAACACCCAAAAATTGAAATTGTGAAATTGGTTTGGGGAAACACCCAAAATTGAGATTGTGAAATTGTTTTGGGGAAACACCCAAAATTAGAGTTGTGAAATTGGTTTGGGGAGGGAAACACCCAAAAATTGAAATTGTGAAATTGGTTTATGAGGGAAACACCCAAAATTGAAATTGTGAAATTGGTTTGGGGGGGAAACACCCAAAATTGAGATTGTGAAATTGGTTTGGGGGGGAAACACCCAAAATTGAGATTGTGAAATTGGTTTGGAAGGGAAACACCCCAAAATTGAAATTGTGAAATTGGTTTGGGGGAAACACCAAAATTAAAGTTGTGAAATTGGTTTGGGGGAAACACCCAAAATTGAAATTGTGAAATTGGTTTGGGGAAACACCCAAAAATTGAAATTGTGATATTGGTTTGGGGGAGAAACATCCCAAATTAAAATTGTGAAATTGGTTTGGGGGAGAAACATCCCAAATTAAAATTGTTAAATTGGTTTGGGGGAAACACTCCAAAATTGAAATTGTGATATTGGTTTGGGGGAAACAACCAAAATTGAGATTGTGAAATTGGTTTGAGGGGGAAACACCCAAAATTGAGATTGTGAAATTGGTTTTGGGGGAAACACCCCAAAATTGAAATTGTGAAATTGGTTTGGGGGAAACACCCAAAATTGAAATTGTGATATTGGTTTGGGGGAAACACTCCAAAAATTGAAATTTTGAAATTGGTTTGAGGGGAAACGCCCAAAATTGAAATTGTGAAATTGGTTTGGGGGAAACACCCAAAATTGAAATTGTGATATTGGTTTGGGGGAAACACCCAAAATTGAAATTGTGAAATTGGTTTGGGGGAGAAACATCCCAAAAATTAAAGTTGTTAAATTGGTTTGGGGGAGAAACACCCCAAAAATTGAAATTGTGAAATTGGTTTGAGGGGGAAACACCCAAAATTGAAATTGTGAAATTGGTTTGAGGGGGAAACACCCCAAAATTGAAATTGTGAAATTGGTTTGGGGGAAACACCCCAAAATTGAAATTGTGAAATTGGTTTGGGGGAAACACCCAAAATTGAAATTGTGAAATTGGTTTGGGGGAGAAACATCCCAAAATTGAAATTGTGAAATTGGTTTGGGGGAAACACCCAAAAATTGAAATTGTGAAATTGGTTTGGGGGGAAACACCCAAAATTGAGATTGTGATATTGGTTTGGGGGAAACATCCCAAAATTGAAATTGTGAAATTGGTTTGGGGAAACACCCAAAATTGAGATTGTGAAATTGGTTTGGGGGGAAACACCCAAAAATTGAAATTGTGAAATTGGTTTGGGGGAAACACCCAAAATTGAAATTGTGAAATTGGTTTGGGGAAACACCCAAAATTGAAATTGTGAAATTGGTTTGGGGGTTAGGGGTGAGGAGGGGAAATTGGGGTGTGGGAGAGTGGGGGCTGGGAAAATGGGGGTGGGGTTGGGTAAATATGAACAGGGGTGGGGAGGGTTTGTTTGGGGAGTTTAAAGTCTGAGTGGGAGACCCGAGAATTCGGATGGGAGTAACGAAATTTAGCTTGGGAGCCCCAAAACGCGCTTTTGGGATCAACCAAAATCCAACTGGGAACCCCCAAAACCCAGAAGGGATCAGCAAAATTTAACTAGGATCAACCAAAATCCACCTGGGAACCCCCAAAATCCAGATGGGAGCAGCCAAATTTAACTAGGGAGCCCCAAAAATCCACCTAGGAACCCCAAAATTCACCTTGAAATCCTAAAATCCACCGGGAAACCCCAAAATCCACCAGGAAACCCTCAAAATCCACCGGGAACTCCCAAAATCCACCTGAAATCCCCAAAATCCACCTGGGAACTCCCAAAATCCACCTTGGAATCCTAAAAATCCACCTGGGAACCCCAAAATCCACCTGGGAACCCCAAAATTCACCTGAGAACCCCCAAAATCCAACTGGGAACCCCCAAAATCCAACTGGGAACCTCCAAAATCCACCTGGGAACCCCAAAATCCACCTGGGAACCCTCAAAATCCAACTGGGAACTTCCCAAAATTCCTACGTGGGAACCCCAAAATCCACCTGGGAACCCCCAAAATTCACCTGGGAACTCCCAAAATCCAACTGGGAACTCCCAAAATCCAACTGGGAACTCCCAAAATCGAACTGGGAACCCCAAAATCCAACTGGGAACTCCCAAAATCCACCTGGGATGACCCAAAATCCAACTGGGAACTCCTAAAATCCACCTGGGAACCCCAAAATTCACCTGGGCACTCCCAAAATCCACCTGGGATGACCCAAAATCCAACTGGGAACTCCCAAAATCCACCTGGGAACCCCAAAATCCACCTGGGAACCCCAAAATCAACTGGGAACCCCAAAATCCAACTGGGAACCCCAAAATCCAACTGGGAACCCCAAAATCCACCTGGGAACCCCAAAATTCAGCTGGGAACCCCAAAATCCACCTGGGAACCCCAAATTCCACCTGAGAACCCCCAAAATCCACCGGGGAACCCCAAAATCCACCTGGGATCCCCAAAATCCCACCTGGGAACCCCAAAATCCACCTGGGAACTCCCAAAATCCACCTGGGAACACCAAAATCCACCTGAGAACCCCAAAATCCACCTGGGAACCCCAAAATCCACCTTGGAATCCTAAAATCCACCGGGGAACCCCAAAATCCTCCTGGGAACCCCAAAATCCACCGGGAAACCCCCAAAATTCACCTGGGAACCCCAAAATCCTCCTGGGAACCCCCCAAAATCCACCGGAAACCCCCAAAATTACCTGAGAACCCCCAAAATCCACCTGGGAACCCCAAAATCCCACCTGGGAACCCCAAAAATCCTCACCAGGAACCCCAAAATCCACCTGGGAACCCCCAAATTCACATGGGAGCCCCAAAATCCACCTGGGAACCCCAAATTCCACCTGGGAACCCCAAAATCCCCAAATGGTCCCTCCCAAATCCCCAAAATCGATCTGAGACCCCCCAAAAAACCCCAAATTGGTTCCTCCCGAATATTTTAACTCCCCACCCCCCAGGACACGAATGGTTCGTCCCAGCCCCCCAAATGCCCCAAAATCCCCAAATCCCCCAAAATCTCCAAAATGGTCCCTCCTAAACCCCCAGGATAAAAATGGTCCCTCCCATCCCCCTCAACCTTCCCAAATTCTCCGTGACGCCCAAAAATCCCCAAATTCTCCCCCAAAACCAAATGGTCTCACCCAAATCCTCCCAAATCCGGTCGAGACCCCCAAAATCCCCAAATCCCCCCAATTCCACAAAATGGTTTCGCCCGGACCCCCAAATTCCCGAATTTCCCCCTCGTACTCGCGGTGGTCGCGCCGAGCGGGGCCGCCTCAGGCCGCTCTTTTCCCGTCGTGCCTTGCGCGGGCACGGACCAATCAGCGCCCTTCTTTTCCCGCCTTAACCCCGCCTCAGCGATTTTGACCAATCAGAGCGCTGCTTCCGGGTGGAAAGCGACACCGAAGCCAATCAGCGCGCGACTTCCGGGTTTGTTCGCGCTTCGGCAGCCAATCAGAGCGCGGCTCGCTCAGCCAATCAGCGCAAGCGGTGGGCGGGGTTTAGGGGATTGAGGCCCCGCCCACTGACTCTTAAAGGGGCCGCGTACCAAAAAAGGGGCGGGGTTTAAAGGTTTATGAAAACGGAACTTGCCGGGAGTGGGCGGGGTTGCCGAAAGGGGCGTGGCCACAGCGGGAACCCCGAAATTGGGAAGTTTTGGCGGTTTCGGGAGGGGTCACGTGGCCGCAGGGTCAGAAAGGGGCAGGGCCGGAGGCGCCACACCAATCCGCCCCGCGCCCCCTCCCCACCGCCGCCATGGGCCCCTGGGACCCTCGGTCTCCTCCCTGCTGCTGCTCGGTGAGGCCCCTCCACCCCGGGGGTCCTTCCCCGCCCCTCCCCACACCGGCAGGACCCCGCCCCTCCCCACCCCTCGCTGCCCCTCCCCAAAAGCAGAAGTGGCCGGGCAGGGGGTGGGGAGGAATGATCGCAGAAATTGGGGGAATCGGCCCCTCCCCACCCCGGGGACCTCTCCTCAGCCCCTCCCCCACCCTGAGGGACCCCTCCCCTTTTTGGGGTTCCTGCTCTGCCCCTCCCCACCCTTTAGAGCTCTTCCCAGCCCCTCCCCACCCCAACAAAGGGTGAGGGAGGGGCCGTGTGGGGAGGGGCTCATGGAGGAGGGCTAATCCAGCCCGCCCCTCCCCACCCACCCCTCGTTCATTTCCGGTCCCAGGAGCGGCGACAGCTCAGCAAGGTGAGGCCCTCCCCACCCCGGGGTGACGTCACGAGCGGGTCAAAGGTCACGGAGAGGTCACCCCACCCCCCATCCCCTTTTCCAGAATGTTCCGGCTGCCTGCCGGGGCGGGGCCGATCGCGGCGCTCGTCACCGCTGACGTCATCATGACGCTGCTGATCGCGGGCGGAGCCTATTGGCTGGCGGGGCGGGGCCGCCGAGTGGGCGGGGCCACGGCCACGGCCCGGTTGTGGGCGGGACCAGCGGGAGGGATCATTTATGGGCGTGGCAAATTGGGCCAGGCCATTTGTGGGCGTGGCCAACGGGAGAGACCATTTGTGGGCGTGGCCAACGGAAGGGGCAGTTTGTGGGCGTGGCCAATCAGGAGGAGCTGTTTGTGGCGTGGCCAGTGGGAAGGGGACTATTTGTGGGCGTGGCCAGTGGGGAGGTGTCATTTCTGGGGCGTGGTCACAGAGAGGATCTGGTTGTGGGCGTGGTCACGGGAGGAGCGTTTGTGGGCGTGGCCAGTGGGAAGGGACTGATTTGTGGGCGTGGCCAACGGCGAGGGATCGTTTATGGGGCGTGGTCAACGGGGAGGTGCCATTTGTGGGCGTGGTCAATGGGGAGGGACCATTTGTGGGCGTGGTCACAGGGAGGTGCCATTTGTGGGTGTGGTCACGGGAGGAACCATTTGTGGGCGTGGCCAATGGAGAGGGACCATTTGTGGGGCGTGGCCAATGGGGAGGGACAATTTGTGGTCGTGTCCAACGGGAGTGGTCATTTGTGGGTGTGGCCAATGGGAGGGACCATTTGTGGGCGTGGTCACAAGGCGGGACCATTTGTGAGCGTGGCCAACGGGGACGGACAATTTGTGGGGCGTGGTCACGGGGAGGGACAATTTGCGAGGCGTGGCCAATGGGAGGGAAACATTTGTGCGTGGCCAATAGGGAGGGACAATTTGTGGGCGTGGTCACAGGGCGGGACCATTTGTGGGGCGTGGCCAATGGGGAGCGGCCGTTTGTGGGCGTGGTCAATGAGGAGGGACCATTTGTGGGCGTGGTCACGGGGAGGGACCATTTGTGGGCGTGGCCATTGTGAATGGCCGGTTTTGTGGGCGTGACCAACGTGCCGGTTGTGAGGCGTGGCCAATGGGGAGAGGGCTGTTTGAGTTTCTACTGGGGAGCACTGGGAGGGCACTGGGAGTAACTGGGAGCACCGAGAGGGCATTGGGAGACCTCAGGAGTGTTACTGGGAGCACTGGGAGTTACTGGGGTTTACTGGGAGCACTGGGAGTCCACTTGAGGGTCACTGGGAGGGCACTGGGGGTTACTGGTGGTTACTGGGAGGCACTGGGAGTTACTGGGAGAGCACTGGGGGATACTGTGGGATACTGGGGGTTACTGGGAGAGCACTGGGAGAGCTCAGAAGGGTTACTGGGAGCACTGGGAGTTACTGGGAGTAACTGGGGTTTACTGGGAGCACTGGGAGTCCGCTGAGGGATCCTGGGAGGGCACTGGGGGTTACTGGGAGGGCACTGGGAGAGCCTCAGAGGTGTTACTGGTAGCACTGGGGGTTACTGGGAGGGCACTGGGAGAACTCCAGAGGTGTTACTGGTAGCACTGGGGGTTACTGGGAGGGCACTGGGAGAACTCAGAGGTGTTACTGGGAGCACTGGGAGGACACTGGGAGTAACTGGGAGAGCTCAGGAGTGCATTAGGAGCACTGGGGAGGGCACTGAGGGTGTTGCTGGTAGCACTGGGAGGGCACTGGGGGTTACTGGGAGCACTGGGAGTTACTGGGAGGGCACTGGGAGAACTCAGGACTGTTACTGGGAGCACTGGGAGTTACTGGGAGTAACTGGGAGAGCTCAGGAGTGTTACTGGGAGCACTGGGAGGGCACTAGGGTTACTGGGAGTTACTGGGAGGGCACTGGGGGTCACTGGGAGGGCACTGGGAGAGCTCAGGAGCCGTTACTGGGAGCACTGGGAGTTACTGGGAGGGGCACTGGGAGAGCTCAGAGGTGTTACTGGGAGCACTGGGAGTTACTGGGAGGGCACTGGGGAGGGCACTGGGGGTTACTGGGAGCACTGGGAGGGCACTGAGGGTTACTGGGAGTTACTGGGAGGGCACTGGGAGAGCTCAGGAGCGTTTCTGGGAGCACTGGGAGGGCACTGAGGATTACTGGGACGGCACTGGGAGTTACTGGGAGGGCACTGGGAGTTACTGGGAGGGCACTGGGCGTTACCGGGGATTACTGGGAGGGCACTGGGGGTTACTGGGAGGGCACTGGGAGTTACTGGGAGGGCACTGGGAGTTACTGGGAGGGCACTGGGCGTTACCGGGATTACTGGGAGGGCACTGGGGGTTACTGGGAGTAACTGGGAGTGCTCAGGAATGTTACTGGGAGCACTGGGAGTTACTGGGAGAGCACTGGGAGAGCTCAGGAGTGTTACTGGGAGCACTGGGAGGGCACTGAGGGTTACTGGGAGGGCACTGGGAGTTACTGGGAGGGCACTGGGGGTTACTGGGAGGGCACTGGGAGTGCTCAGGAGTGTTACTGGGAGCACTGAGGGGGCACTGGGGTTACTGGGAGTAACTGGGAGAGCTCAGGAGCGTTACTGGGAGCACTGGGAGGGCACTGAGGGTGTTGCTGGTAGCACTGGGAGGGCACTGGGGTTACTGGGAGTTACTGGGAGGGTACTGGGAGTTACTGGGAGGGCACTGGGGGTTACTGGGAGGGCACTGGGAGTGCTCAGGAGTGTTACTGGGAGCACTGAGGGGGCACTGGGGTTACTGGGAGTAACTGGGAGTGCTCAGGAGCCGCTACTGGGAGCACTGGGAGGGCACTGGGGTTACCGGGAGTTACTGGGAGGGCACTGGGGTTACTGGGAGGGCACTGGGGGTTACTGGGAGTTACTAGGAGGGCACTGGGGTTACTGGGAGGGCACTGGGGGTTACTGGGAGGGCACTGGGAGAGCTCAGGAGGCGTTTCTGGGAGCACTGGGAGGGCACTGAGGATTACTGGGACGGCACTGGGAGTTACTGGGAGGGCACTGGGAGTTACTGGGAGGAGCACTGGGCGTTACCGGGATTACTGGGAGGGCACTGGGGTTACTGGGAGGGCACTGGGAGTTACTGGGAGGGCACTGGGAGTTACTGGGAGGGCACTGGGCGTTACAGGGGATTACTGGGAGGGCACTGGGGTTACTGGGAGTAACTGGGAGTGCTCAGGAATGTTACTGGGAGCACTGGGAGTTACTGGGAGAGCACTGGGAGAGCTCAGGAGTGTTACTGGGAGCACTGGGAGGGCACTGAGGGGTTACTGGGAGGGCACTGGGAGTTACTGGGAGGGCACTGGGGGTTACTGGGAGGGCACTGGGAGTGCTCAGGAGTGTTACTGGGAGCACTGAGGGGGCACTGGGGGTTACTGGGAGTAACTGGGAGAGCTCAGGAGCGTTACTGGGAGCACTGGGAGGCACTGAGGGTGTTGCTGGTAGCACTGGGAGGGCACTGGGGGTTACTGGGAGTTACTGGGAGGGTACTGGGAGTTACTGGGAGGGCACTGGGGGTTACTGGGAGGGCACTGGAGTGCTCAGGAGTGTTACTGGGAGCACTGAGGGGCACTGGGGTTACTGGGAGTAACTGGGAGTGCTCAGGAGCGCTACTGGGAGCACTGGGAGGGCACTGGGGTTACCGGAGTTACTGGGAGGGCACTGAGGGGTTACTGGGAGGGCACTGGGGTTACTGGGAGTTACTGGGAGGGCACTGGGGGTTACTGGGAGGGCACTGGGGGTTACTGGGAGGGCACTGGGAGTTACTGGGAGGGCACTGGGGTTACCGAGGGTTACTGGGAGGCACTGGGGGTTACTGGGAGTTACTGGGCGGGCGCGGCTCTGACAGGGGCGTGGCCTGACGTGGCCCCGCCCCCAGCCCGCCCAAGCCCCGCCCCCGGAGCCGGACTCGCATTACCAGGAGCTGCAGGGCGCGCGCGCGGATCTCTACAGCGAGCTGAAGCGCTGAGCGCGCCTCCCGCGCCCGCGCCGCCATTAAAGCGCTTTTGTAATCGCTTTTGTCCGTTTTGCGCCGGTTTCGCCCCAAATCCGCGTCCGCTTTTTGCGTCGTCGCGCCGCGTGACGTCATCGCGGCGCGCCGGAAGTGCCCTCAGGCGGGCGGAAGTGCTTGAGGAGCGGTTCAGCCATGGCGGCGGCGGCGCCTCCAGGAGCGGCCGGGCCGGGAATGGCGGCGGGAGCCGCGCCCGGGAGCCGCGGTGATGGCGGCGGAGCCGCGGCGGTGGCAGGCGGCGGGGCCGCGCCAAGAGCGGCGAGGAGCGGCTGAAGGAGATGGAGGCGGAGATGGCGCTGTGAGGGGAAGGAGCGGCGCGGGCGGCATGGCAGGCAGGGCGGGGTGCTGCCATGGCAACAGGGGCGGGGCCTGGGGAGGGAGGCTGGGGTTGTCATGGCAACGGGGCGGGGCTTGGCTGGGGAGTGGGGCGGTGCCGTAATAAAGGGGCGGGGCTTGGGGAGTGTGGTGGTGCCATGGTAATGGGGCGGGGCTTCGAGAGGGGGAGTGGGTGTTGCCATGGAAACGGGGGCGGGGCTTGGGGAGGGGGAGCCTGGGGTTGTCATGACAACGGGGGCGGGGCTTGGCCGGGAGTGTGGCGGTGCCATTATAAAGGGCGGGGCTTGGCGCTGCCATGGCAACGGAGGCGGGGCTTGGGAGGAGTGGGTGTTGCCATGGAAACGGGGGCGGGGCTTGGGGAGGGGAGCCTGGGGTTGCCACAGCAACGGGGGCGGGGCTTGGCTGGGGAGTGGCGGTGCCGTAATAAAGGGGCGGGGGCTTTGGGTTGCCACGGCAACAGGGGCGGGGCTTGGGGTGGAGTGTGGGAGTGCCTTGGAAACGGGGCGGGGCTTGGGGTTGCCATGGAAACGGGGGCGGGGCTTCGGGAGGAGTGTGGGGTAAACCATAGCAACGGGGGCGGGGCCTGGTAACTGGGCGGAGCTTGGGGTTGCTATGGCAACGGGCGGGGCTTGGGGTTGTGGGAGGGGCAATGTGGGGTCACCCGTCTGTACTGGTTCATACTGGTCTGTGCTGGTCCATACTGGTCTGTGCTGGTTCATACTGGTCTGTGGTGGTCCATACTGGTCTGTACCCGATCTGTACTGGTCCATACTGGTCTGTGCTTGTTCATACTGGTCTGTACTGGTTCATACTGGTCTGTGCTGGTCCATACTGGTCTGTACCGATCTGTACTGATCCATACTGGTCTGTGCTTGTTCATACTGGTCTGTACTGGTTCATACTGGTCTGTGCTGGTCCATACTGGCCTGTACTGGTTTTTCTTGGTCCATACTGGTCCATATAGATCCTTACCAGTGTATACTGGTCAGTACTGGTCATTATTTGTCCGTACTCGGTCCTTACTGCTTGTTACTGGTCCGTACTGGCCCATACTGGTCCATACCAGGCCCTACTGGTCCGTATTGGTTTATACTGGTTTATACTGGTACATAGTGGTTTATACTGCTCCATGCTGGTCCATACTGGTTCATACTGGTTCTTACTGGCCCATACTGGTGTGTACTGGTGCACGCTGTCCCATACTGGTTTATACTGGTCGTTACTTGTCCATATTGGTATATATTGGTCCATACTGGTCCATACTGGTCTGTACTGGTTTGTACTGGTCCGTACTGGTTCATAGTAGTTCATACTGGTCCGTACTGGTTCTTATTGGTTTGTACTGGTGCAGGTTAGGAGCGGGAGGTGCTGGGGGCTCCTGGCCCCGCCCCGAGGAGCCGCTGGCCCCGCCCCGTTCTGCGGCCAATCATCGCCACCAACACCTACCAGCAGGTGTGGCACCGTGTCACCGTGTCACCAAATGTCACCTGTGTCACCTGAGTGTCACCTGTGTGTCACCTGTGTCACCAAATATCACCTGAGTGTCACCTGAGTGTCACCTGTGTCACCTGTGTCACCTGTGTGTCACCTGAGTGTCACCTGTGTTACCTGTGTCACCTGTGTCACCTGTGTCACCTGAGTGTCACCTGTGTCACCTGTGTCACCTGTGTGTCACCTGAGTGTCACCTGTGTGTCACCAAATGTCACCTGTGTCACTGTGTCACCCGTGTCATCCGTGTCACCCGTGTCACCTGTGTCACCTGTGTCACCTGAGTGTCACCTGAGTGTCACCTGTGTCACCTATGTCACCTATGTATCACCTGTGTCACCTGTGTCACCTGAGTGTCACCAAATGTCACCTGAGTGTCATCTGTGTGTCACCTGTGTCACCTGTGTCACCTGTGTCACCTGAGTGTCACCTGTGTCACCTGTGTCATCTGTGTCACCTGTGTCACCTGTGTCATCTGTGTTACCTGTGTGTCACCCGTGTCACCCGTGTCACCTGAGTGTCACTTGTGTCACCTGAGTGTCACCTGTGTCACCCGTGTCACCTGTGTCACCTGTGTCACCTGTGTCACCTGTGTCACCTGTGTCACCCGTGTCACCGTGTCACCAAATGTCAGCTGTGTCACCTGAGTGTCACCTGAGTGTCACCTGAGTGTCACCTGTGTCACCTGTGTGTCCCAATGTCTCCTGTGTGTCACCTGTGTCACCAAATGTCACCTGTGTGTCACCCGTGTCACCTGTGTCATCTGTGTCACCTGTGTCACCTGAGTGTCACCTGAATGTCACCTGTGTGTCACCTGTGTGTCACCCATGTCACCTGTGTTACCTGTGTCACCTGAGCATCACCAAATGTCACTCGTGTCCCCAATGTCACCAAATGTCCCCAAGTGTCACCCCTGTCCCCTCAGTGTCCGTCTGTCCCAGGTCCAGCAGTCCTCTGTCCCCCTCAGTGTCCGTCTGTCCCCTCAGTGTCCGTCTGTCCCAGGTCCAGCAGTCCCTCTGTCCCCCTCAGTGTCCCTCTGTCCCCCTCAGTGTCCGTCTGTCCCCTCAGTGTCCCCCTGTCCCTCAGTGTCCGTCTGTCCCCAGGTCCAGCAGTCCCTCTGTCCCTCTGTCCATCTGTCCCCTCAGTGTCCGTCTGTCCCCTCAGTGTCCCCTGTCCCCTCCAGTGTCCGTCCCTGTCCCCCTGTCCCCTGTCCCTCAGTGTCCGTCTGTCCCCTCAGTGTCCGTCTGTCCCCAGGTCCAGCAGTCCCTCTGTCCGTCTGTCCCCTCAGTGTCCGTCTGTCCCCTCAGTGTCCGTCTGTCCCCTCAGTGTCCGTCTGTCCCCAGGTCCAGCAGTCCCTCTGTCCGTCTGTCCCTCAGTGTCCGTCTGTCCCCTCAGTGTCCCTCTGTCCCCCCTCAGTGTCCGTCTGTCCCCAGGTCCAGCAGTCCCTCTGTCCCTCAGTGTCCGTCTGTCCCCTCAGTGTCCGTCTGTCTGTCCCCAGGTCCAGCAGTCCCTCTGTCCCCTCAGTGTCCGTCTGTCCCCTCAGTGTCCGTCTGTCCCCAGGTCCAGCAGTCCCTCTGTCCCCTGTCCCCTCTCAGTGTCCGTCTGTCCCTCTGTCCGTCTGTCCCTCAGTGTCCGTCTGTCCCCAGGTCCAGCAGTCCCTCGAGGCTCGCGCCGCCGCCGCACGCCACCGTCCCGCCCTTGGGGGCGCCCCGGTGCCGTTCGTGGGGCCAGGTCGGTCATCACCGCTGTCCCAAATGTCCCCAAATGTCCCCGGTGTCCCCAAATGTCCCAAATGTCCCCGGTGTCCCCTGGTGTCCCCAAATGTCCCTGTCCCCAGCAGTGTCACCGCAGAGGGCACCGATCCTGCGCCCGGCCTTACGTGCCACCACGTGCTGCCCAGCGGCCGGGTGAGGGACAGGGACACTGGGGACACTGGGGACACTGGGGATTGGGGACACTGGGGGGGATTGGGGGATTTGGGACATTGGGGACATTGGGAGTATTGGGGACATTGGGGACACTGGGGACACTGGGGAGATTTGGGGACATTGGGGACACTGGGGACATTGGGGACGTTAGGGAGATTTAGGGACACTGGTGACATTGGTGTCACTGGTGTCACTGGGGACACTGGGGGTATTAGAGGTATTGGGGACATTGGGGACACTGGGAGAATATTGGGGACATTGGGGAATTGGGGACATTGGGGACACTGGGAGATATTGGGGACATTGGGGAATTGGGGACATTGGGGACACTGGGAGATATTAGGGACATTGGGGGAATTGGGGACATTGGGGACACTGGGAGATATTGGGGACATTGGGGGAATTGGGACACTGGGGACACTGAGGACATTGGGGACACTGGGGGCTTTGGGGACACTGGGGGATTGGGGGATTGGGGTTTGGGGACATTGGTGCCACTGGTGATGTTGGCATTGGGGACATTTTGGGGACACTGGTTTCACTGGTGTCACTGGTGTCACTGGTGTGTCACTGGTGTGTCACTGGTGTGTCACTGGTGCCACTGGTGTGTCACTGGTGTTACTGGTGTCACTGGTGTGTCACTGGTCGCGTCACTGGTGTTACTGGTGTGTTACTGGTGCCACTGGTGTGTTACTGGTGCCACTGGTGACATTGGGATTGGGGACACTGGGGGCACTGGAGTGTCACTAGTGTGTCACTGGTGTGTCACTGGTGCCACTGGTGTGTTACTGGTGTGTCACTGGTGTGTTACTGGTGCCACTGGTGTCACTGGTGTGTCACTGGTGCCACTGGTGCCACTGGTGCCACTGGTGTTACTGGTGTGTCACTGGTGTGTCACTGGTGTGTCACTGGTGCCACTGGTGACACTGGTGTCCCCTCTGTCCCAGCCGGGCCCGCCCCGCTGTCCTGCGCCCCCCGGCGCCATGGTGGGGTGGGGGGTGGGGTGAGGGTGGAGGTGGGGCCGCCCCTGGCGCTCCACCGCCCTGCTGCTCGCCCCTCCCCACTGCAGCGACCCCCAGCCCGCTGGGGCGGCGATGGGCGGAGCCATGAGAGCGGCCAGCCCGGTGAGACTGGGAGCACTGGGAGGGACTGGGAGGGACTGGGAGGGAATGGGGGCACTGGGAGGGACTGGGATGGGAATGGGAGGGACTGGGAGGGACTGGGATGGGAATGGGAGGGACTGGGAGGGACTGGGAGGGATTGGGGGACTGGGAGGGACTGGGAGGGACTGGGGGACTGGGATGGGAATGGGAGGGACTGGGAGGGGAATGAGAGGGACTGGGGGACTGGGATGGGAATGGGAGGGACTGGGATGGGACTGGGAGGGACTGGGAGGGGACTGGGAGGAGATTGGGAGGGGAATGGGAGGGACTGGGAGGGATTGGGAGGGACTGGGGGGACTGGGATGGGACTGGGGGGACTGGGAGGGGATTGGGGGAAACTGGGATAAACTGGGAGGGACTGGGAGGGGACTGTGGGGGATTGGGAGGAACTGGGATGGGACTGGGAGGGACTGGGATGGGAATGGGGGGTACTGGGAGGGCATTGGGGGAAACTGGGAGGAACTGGGAATTGATTGCGAGGGACTGGGGGCACGAGGAGAAACTGGGTTGAACTGGAAGGGGATTGGGATGTACTGGGAGGGACTGGGATAAACTGGGAGGGGACTGGGAGGGTTTCTGGGGAGAGTTCCAGGACGAATTTGGGCAGAAATTTGGGATTTTTTTTGCTGAATTTGGTTTTTGGGCAACAGTTTTGGGGATTTTTGGGCTAAATTTGGGATTTTGGGCTAAATTTGGGATTTTTGGACCAGAATTTGGAGGTTTTGGGGCAGAAATTTGAAATTTTTCGGGCTGTATTTAGGAATTTTTGGGCTAGATTTGGGATTTTTTTGGCTAAATTTGGGACTTTTTGGCTAAATTTGGGATTTTTTGGGCTAAATTTGGGATTTTGGGCTAAATTTGGGATTTTTGGATCAGAATTTGGGGGTTTTCGGGCAGAAATTTGAAAATTTTTCGGGCTGTATTTGGGAATTTTTTGGGCTAAATTGTCAATTTTTGGGAGGAAATTTGGGATTTTTCGGGCTAAATTAGAGGTTTTTGGGCAGAAATTTGGGAAATTTTTTGCTAAATTTGGCATTTTTAGGCTGTATTTGGGGTTTTGGGTTAAATTTGGGGTTTTTTGGGCAGAAATTTGGGCAATTTTTGGGCTGTAATTCGGGGTTTTGGGCTGTATTTGGCATTTTTTTTGGCTGTATTTGGGATTTTTTTGGGCTGTATTTGGCATTTGTTTTGGCTGTATTTGGGATTTTTGGGCTGTATTTGGCATTTTTTTGGGCTGTATTTAGGATTTTTGGCCTGAATTTGGGGTTTTGGGCTGAATTTAGGACATTTTGGGCTGAATTTGGGGTTTTCGGGCTGAAATTTGGGGTTTTTTGGGCTGTATTTGGGTTTTGGGCTGTATTTGGGTTTTTGGGCTGTATTTGTGGTTTTTGGGCTGAATTTAGGACTTTTTTGGCTGAATTGGGGTTTTTGGGGCTGTATTTGGATTTTTTAGGCTGAATTTGGGATTTTTTGGGCTGAATTTGGGGTGTTTTGGGCTGAATTTGGGGTGTTTTTGGGCTGTATTTGGGTTTTTGGGCTGTATTTGGGTTTTTTGGGCTGTATTTGTGGTTTTTGGGCTGAATTTGGGACTTTTTTTTGGCTGAATTCGGGGGTTTTTGGGGCTGTATTTGGATTTTTGGCCTGAATTTGGGGTTTTTTGGGCTGAATTTGGGACATTTTTGAGGCTGAATTTGGGGTTTTTCGGGGCTGAAATTTGGGGTTTTTCGGGCTGTATTTGGGATTTTTTGGGCTGAATTTGGGTTTTTGAGGGCAGAAATTTGGGATTTTTTGGGCTGAATTTAGGATTTTTGGCTAAATTTGGCATTTTCAGGCTGTATTTGGGGTTTTGGGCTAAATTTGGGATTTTTTGGGCTAAATTTGGGAATTTTTTGGGCTGTATTTGGGGATTTTTGGGCTGTATTTGGGGATTTTTTGGGCTGTATTTGGGGTTTTTGGGCTGAATTTGGATTTTTTGGGCTGTATTTGGGATTTTTGGCTAAATTCGGGGTTTTTGGGCAGGAAATTTGGGGTTTTGGGGCTGAATTTGGGGTTTTTGGGCTAAATTTGGGGTTTTATGGGCAGAAATTTGGGCAATTTTTGGGCTGTATTTGGGATTTTTGGAGCTGAATTTGGGGTTTTTTGGGCTAAATTTGGCTTTTTTGGGGCTGTATCTGGAGATTGTTTTGGGCTGTATTTGGGGTTTTTTGGGCTGTATTTGGGGTTTTTGGGCTAAATTTGGGATTGTTTTGGGCAGAAATTTGGGAATTTTTTGGCTGAATTCGGGGTTTTATTGGGCTGTATTTGGGATTTTTCGGGCTGAATTTGGGGGTTTTCAGGCTGAATTTTGGTTTTGGGCTGAATTTGGGACTTTTTTGGTTAAATTCAGGGGCTTTTGGAGCTGTATTTGGGTTTTCAGGCTGT
>JAKWBO010000825.1:0-25878 GCA_034336685.1 Luscinia luscinia
GCCAGCCTGTCTGTCTCTGTCCCTGTCGCCGCCCTGTCGCTGTCGCTGTCGCCAGAGGTGTCAGCTGTCTCTGTCCTAGTCGCTGTCCCGGCCCTGTCCTGTCGCGGCGCTGTCTGCTTGTCGCTGTCTGGCTTTGTCGCTGTCCTTTGTCGCTGTCTGCTATTCCCTGTCGCTGTCGCGCTGTCCCTGTCCCTGTCGCGGCGCTGTCCCTGTCGCTGTCCCTATGCAGCGCTGTCCTGTCCCTGTCGCAGTCCCTGTCCCGTGTCCCTGTCCCTGTCCTGCAGCGCTGTCCTGTCGCTGTCCCTGTCCCTGTCGCTGTCCCTGTCACTGTCGCTGTCCCTGTCCCTGTCTTTGTCCCTGTCCCTGGTCCTGCAGCACTGTCCTGTCGCTGTCCCTGTCCCTGTCGCTGTCGCCTTTTCTGTCGCTTTGCCCGCTGTGCGCCAGTCCACTGTCCCTGTCGCTGTCCCTGACCGCAGCGCTGTCCCTGTCCCCTATAGCAGCGTGTCCCTGTCCCTGTAGCTGCTCGCTGTCGCTGTCGCTGTCGCCGCACTGCTCGCTTTGTCCCCTGTCGTGTCGCTGTCGCCAGCGCTGTCCCTGTCGCAGCGATGTCGCTCATTCCCTGTCGCTGTCGCTTTGTCGCAGCGCTGCTCCCCTGTCGCAGCCGCTGTCGCTGTTCCTGTCGCTGTCGCTGTCCCTGTCCCTGTCACCGCGCTGTCGCTGTCCCCTGTCGCAGCGCTGTCGCTGTCCGCAGCGCTGTCACAGCACTGTCGCTGTCCCTGTCGTGCCGCTGTCGCTGTCGCAGCGCTGTCGCTGTCCCTGTCCCAGCCCTGTCCTGTCCCTGTCGCAGCGCTGTCCAGCTGTCGCAGCGCTGTCACAGCACTGTCGCTGTCCCTGTCGTGTCGCTGTCGCTGTCGCCTAGCGCTGTAGCTGTCCCTGTCCCAGCCCTGTCCCTGTCCCTGTCGCAGCCCTGTGGTGTCGCTGTCGCAGGTGTCGTGTTTCCGCGAGGAGCGGAGGTGCTGGCGCGCAGGGCGTCAGCACGCTGGATCACGCGGCTGCACTTCGCCTTCCAGGACCCGCAGTGCCTGGTGAGGGGACACGCTGGCGTCACTGGGGTGCCTCGGTGTCACCTCTCCGTGTCACCTGGGGTCACCTGTGTCACCTCCGATGTCACTCTGTGTCACAGCCGTGTCACCTGGGGTACCTTAGTGTCACCTCAGTGTCACCCGGGGTCACCTGTGTCACCTCTGTGTCATCCGGGGTCACCTCCCGTGTCACCCGGGTCACCTGTAGTCACCTCAGTGTCATCCAGGGTCACCTCCGTGTCACCCGGGGTCACCTGATGTCACCTCAGTGTCACCCGGGCCACCTCCCGTGTCACCTCAGTGTCCTCCTGTCACCTAGTCACACCCGTGTCACCCGGGGTACCTCCAGTGTCACCTGGGGTACCTTAGTGTCACCTCCGTGTCACCGGGGTCACTCTGTGTCTCCTCCGTGTCACCCGGGCCACCTCTGTGTCATCGGGGTACCTCAGTGTCACCCGGGTCACCTCCGTGTCACCTCCGTGTCACCCGGGTCACCTGTGTCACACCCGTGTCACCAGGGGTACCTTTAGTGTCACCTCAGTGTCACCCGGGGTCACCTGTGTCACCTCTGTGTCATCCGGGGTCACCTCCGTGTCACCTGGGGTGCCTCAGTGTCACCTGGGTCACCTCCGTGTCACCTCCGTGTCACCCAGGGTCACCTGTGTCACACCACGTGTCACCCGGAGCCACCTCTGTGTCACCTCAGTGTCACCCAGGGTCACCTCAGGGTCACCTCAGTGTCACCTCAGTGTCACCCAGGGTCATCTGTGTCACACCCGTGTCACCCAGGCCACCTCAGTGTCACCCGGGGTACCTCTGTGTCACCTCCGTGTCACCCGGGCCACCTCAGTGTTACCCAGGGTCACCTCAGTGTCACCTGTGTCACACCCGTGTCACCTGGCCACCTCAGTGTCACCTCAGTGTCCTCCTGTCACCTCCCCAAGCTGTCTTATGTCCTGTGTCCCCATGTCCCCAACCTGTCCCCGTGTCCCCAGTCTGTCCCCGCTTGAGTACCTGGTGATGGAGTACTACATTGTCCCCATGTCCCAATCTGTCCCATGTCCCCAATCTGTCCCCATGTCCCCAATCTGTCCCCATGTCCCCGTGCCCCCAAGCTGTCCCCCGTGTCTCGCAGTACCTGGTGATGGAGTACTACATTGTCCCCATGTCCCCAATCTGTCCCATGTCCCCAATCTGTCCCCATGTCCCTAGAATCTGTCCCATGTCCCCATGTCCCCAATCTGTCCCCATGTCCCCAGTCTGTCCCCATGTCCCCGTGTCCCCAAGCTGTCCCCGTTGTCCCCGCGAGTACCTGGTGATGGAGTACTACATCGGCGGTGACCTCCTGACCCTGCTCAGCAAATTTAGGGACCGGCTGCCATTGGCCATGGCGCGAGTTCTGCCTGGCCGAGCTGGTGATGGCCATCGACTCTGTGCACCGCCTGGGCTCACGTGCACCGGTGGGACACGGGGACACGAGGACATGGGGACACTGAGGACATGGGGACAGTGAGGGACACTAGGAACACTGAGGGATATTGGGGACAGTGGGGACATTGGGGACACTGGGGACAGTGGGGTCATTGGGGACACTGGGGACACTGGGGACACTGGGGGACATTCGGGACACTGGGGACAGTGGGGACATTGGGGACAGTGGGGACACTGGGGACAGTGGGGACAGTGGGGACATTGGGGACAGTGGGGACAGTGGAGACACTGGGGACACTGGGGACAGTGGGGACATTGGGGACACTGGGGACACTGGGGACACTGGGGATATTGGGGACATTGAGGACATTTGGGACAGGAGGTGACAATGGGGGCACTGGGGACACTGGGGACATTGGGGCATCGGGGACATTGGGGACACTGGGGACAGTGGGGACATCGGGGATATTGGGGACACTGGGGACACTGGGGACACTGGGGACACTGGGGACAGTGGGGACATTGGGGACACTGGGGACTTTGGGGACATTGGGGACATTGGGGACATTGGACACACTGGGGACATTGGGGACATTGGGGACATGGGGACACTGGGGACATTGGGAACATTGGGAACATTGGGGACATTGGGGATATTGGGGACACTGGGGACACTGGGGACATTGGGGACATTGGGGACAGTGGGGACATTAGGGACATTGGGGACACTGGGAACATGGGGATATGGGGACATTGGGGACATTGGGGGACATTGATGGACAGGGAGTGACAGCGGACAACAGGAAGGACATGGGGTGGTCTGGGGGTCTTTGGGGGGTCTGGGGACCTTGTCAGGGGAGGTGACAAAGGCCACCCCCTCAGGGACATCAAACCCGACAACATCCTGCTGGACCGCTGGGGACACGTCCGGCTTGGGGACTTCGGGTCCTGCCTGCGCCTGGGGCCTGATGGCACCGTGAGTGACAGCGAGGACACGGGGGACACGGGGGGACACGGGGGACATGAGGGGACACAGGGGGACATGGGGGACATTGGGCGACACGGGGGAACATGGTGGGGGACACGGGGGGACACATTGGGGACAGAGGGGACATTGGGGACTCTGGGGACAGTGGGGACATGGGGGACATGGGAGGGACATGGGGGGACACAGAGCTCAACCCTAGGAGCAGCTGGAGATTCCCCCAATGTCCCTGTCCCCAATGTCCCCAGTGTCCCCAATGCCCCCAATGTCCCCAGTACCCCACTGTCCCCACTGTCCCCGTGCCCCACGTGCGCTCCTCAGTGGCCGTGGGCACTCCGACTACCTGTCCCCAATGTCTCCACTGTCCCAATGTCACCAGTGTCCCCAATGTCCCCAATGTCCCCAATATCCCTGTGTGTCCCCAGTGTCCCGGTGTCCCCAATGTCCCCACTGTCCCCAATGTCCCAGTGTCCCCAATGTCCCCAATATCCCCAATGTCCCCAATGTCCCCACTGTCTCAAATGTCCCAGTGTCCCAATGTCCCAATGTCCCCAGTGTCACAATGTCCCCAATATCCCCAATGTCCCCACTGTCTCAAATGTCCCCACTGTCCCAATGTCCCCAATCCCCCAATGTCCCCAATATCCCTGTGTGTCTAGTGTCCCCAATGTCCCAATGTCCCCAATGTCCCCAATATCCCTGTGTGTCCCCAGTGTCCCCAATGTCCCCAATGTCCCCAATATCCCTGTGTGTCCCCAGTGTCCACAATGTCCCCAATGTCCCAGTGTCCCAATATCCCCAATGTCCCCAAAGTCCCCAGTGTCCCCAGTATCCCAATGTCCCCAATATCCCTGTGTGTCCCCAATATCCCCAGTGTCCCCAATGTCCCCAGTGTCCCACTGTCCCCACTGTCCCCAATGTCCCCACTGTCCCCAGGTGCGCTCCTCGGTGGCCGTGGGCACCCGACTACCTGTCCCCCGAGATGCTGCTGGCGGTCGAGGACCCCTCGCTCCTACGGCCCCGAGTGCGACTGGTGGGCGCTGGGGGTCCTGGCCTACGAGATGTTCTACGGGGCGCCCCCGTTCTTCGCCGACAGCGTCCTCGAGACCTACGCCAAGATCCTGCACTTCCAGGTGCCGCTGGGAGCACTGGGAGGGACTGGGAGGGACTGGGAGGAGTGGGAGGGACTTTGGGGAAGTGGGAGAGTGGGAGGGACTGGGAGGGAGTGGGAGGGACTGGGGGAGGAATGGGGGAATGGGGAGTGCTGGGAGGGACTGGAAGGGACTGGGAGCACTGGGAGGGACTGGGAGCGACTGGGAGGAGTGGGAGGGACTGGGAGGGACTGGGGGACTGGGAGGAATGGGGGACTGGGGGGTGCTGAGGGGAGTGGGAGGGAATGGGAGGGACTGGGGCGCACTGGGGAGCACTGGGAGCATACGGGGATGCAGTGGGATCATACTGAGACGCACTGGGATGTACTGGGATGCACTGGGATACACTGGGATCATACTGGGATCCTACTGGGATGCACTGGGAGGCGCTGGGATCATACTGGGACGCACTGGGATCATACTGGGACGCACTGGGAGGTACTGGGATCATACTGGGATGTACTGGGATCATACTGGGACGCGCTGGGAGGTACTGGGATCATACTGGGACGTACTGGGATCATACTGGGATGTACTGGGATCATACTGGGACCGCTGGGATCATACTGGGATGTACTGGGATCATACTGGGATGCACTGGGATATACTGGGATCATACTGGGACGCGCTGGGATCATACTGGGATGTACTGGGATCATACTGGGATGCACTGGGATATACTGGGATCATACTGGGACGCACTGGGATCATACTGGGACGCACTGGGATCATACTGGGATGTACTGGGATCATACTGAGAAGCACTGGGATGCACTGGGACGCGCTGGGATCATACTGGGATGCACTGGGATATACTGGGATCATACTGGGACGCGCTGGTTTCAGCCCGCCCCCTCCCAGGACCACCTGCACCTGCCCGAGGAGGAGCCCGAGCCCGAGGAGGGCGGTGCCGGGGGCGGGGCGGTGCCGGCGGCCGCGCGCGCGCTCGTGCGGGGGCTGCTGTGCGCGCCGGGCGCGCGCCTGGGCCGCGAGGGCGCGCGCGATTTCCGCGCGCTGCCGCTGTTCGCGGGGCTGCGCTGGCGCGCGCTCCGCCGCTGCCCCGCCCCTTCGCGCCCAGCGCCGCCGGCACCGCCGACACCTCCAACTTCGACGTGCTGGACGACTGCCTGAGCCAGCAGGTGAGGGGTTAACGATAAACCCGGGATAAACTCGGGATAGACCGGGATAAACCCGGGATAGACCCGGGATGGGATCGGGATAGATCTGAGATAGACCGTGCTGGACGACTGCCTGAGCCAGCAGGTGAGGGTTAACTAACCGGGATAAACCCGGGATTAAACCAGGATAGACCCAGGATAAACCGGGATGGGATCGGGATGGGATCGGGATGGGATCGGGATAGACCGTGCTGGACGACTGCCTGAGCCAGCAGGTGAGGGGTTAACTAACCGGGATAAACCGGGATAGACCCGGGATGGGATCGGGATAAACCGGGATAGACCCGGGATGGGATCGGGATGGGATCGGGGATAGATCTAGGATAGACCGTGCTGGACGACTGCCTGAGCCAGCAGGTGAGGGGTTAACAAACCGGGATAGACCCGGGATAGACCCGGGATGGGGTCGGGGATAGACCGTGCTGGACTGACTGCCTGAGCCAGCAGGTGAGGGGTTAACCATAAACCCGGGATAAACCCGGGATAGACCCGGGATGGGATCGGGATAAACCCGGGATAAACCCGGGATGGGAACGGGATAGGCCGGGATGGGATCGGATAGACCCGGGATGGGATCGAGGATAGACCGTGCTGGACGACTGCCTGAGCCAGCAGGTGAGGGGTTAACTAACCCGGGATAGACCCGGGATGGGATCGGGATAGACCCGGGATGGGAATGGGGATAGACCCGGGATAGACCGTGCTGGACGAGTGCCTGAGCCAGCAGGTGAGGGGTTAACTAACCTGGGATAAAACCGGGATAGACCTGGGATGGGATCGGGATAGACCCGGGATGGGATCGGGGATAGACCGTGCTGGGCGACTGCCTGAGCCATCAGGTGAGGGGTTAACTAACCTGGGATAAACCGGGATAGACCCGGAGTGGGATCAGGATAAACCCGGGATAAACCCGGGATGGGATCGGGATAAACCCGGGATAGACCCGGGATAAACCCGGGATGGGATCGGGGATAGATCTAGGATAGACCGTGCTGGACGACTGCCTGAGCCAGCAGGTGAGGGGTTAACAAACCTAGGATAAACCCGGATAGACCCGGATGGGATTAGGATAAACCCGGGATAGACCCGGGATGGGATCAGGATAAACCGGGATAAACCGGGATAGACCCGGATGGGATCGGGATGGGATAGGGGATAGACCCGTGCTGGACGACTGCCTGAGCCAGCAGGTGAGGGGTTAACGATAAACCCGGGATAGGAGCGGGATAGACCCGGGATGGGATCGGGATAAACCGGGATAGATCCGGGATGGGATCGGGATAAACCCGGGATGGGATCGGGACAAACCTCGGGATGAGATCGGGATAGACTGTGCTGGATGAGTGCCTGAGTCAGCAGGTGAGGGGTTAACGATAAACCCGGGATAGGAACGGGATAGACCCGGGATGGGATCGGGATAAACCGGGATAGACCGGGATGGGAATGAGGATAGACCGGGATAAACCCGGGATGGGAACAGGATAGACCGGGATAGACCCGGGATAGACCCGGGATGGGATCGGGATAAACCCGGGATGGGATCAGATAAACCCGGGATGAGATCGAGGATAGACCGTGCTGGGCGAGTGCCTGAGCCAGCAGGTGAGGGGTTAACTAACCCGGATAAACCCAGGATAGACCCGAGATAAACCCGGGATAAACCCGGGATGGGATCGGGATAGACCGTGCTGGACGACTGCCTGAGCCAGCAGGTGAGGGTTAACCATAAACCCGGGATAGGAACGGGATGGGATCAGGATAAACCCGGGATAAGCCGGGGATGGGATCGGGATAGACCAGGATAAACCCGGGATGGGATCGGGATAGACCGGGATGGGATTGGGATAAACCCGGGATGGGATCGGGATAAACCGGGATGAGATCGGGGATAGACTGTGCTGGATGAGTGCCTGAGCCAGCAGGTGAGGGGTTAACTAACCCGGGATAAACCGGGGATAAACCCGGGATGGGATCGAGGATAGACCGTGCTGGACGACTGCCTGAGCCAGCAGGTGAGGGGTTAACGATAAACCCGGGATGGGAACAGGATAGACCGGGATAAACCCGGGATGGGAATGGGGATAGACCGGGATAGACCGTGCTGGACGAGTGCCTGAGCCAGCAGGTGAGGGGTTAACTAACCGGGATAAACTCGGGAAAAAACCGGGATGGGATCGGGATGGGATCGAGGGATAGACGGTGCTGGACGACTGCCTGAGCCAGCAGGTGAGGGGTTAATAAACCCGGGATAGAACCAGGATAAACCTGGGATAGATCTGGGATAGATCGGGAATAGACTGTGCTGGAAAGCTGTCTGAGCCAGCAGGTGAGGATTAACCCGGGATAGGACTGGGATAAACCTGGGATAGACGAGGGATAAACCCGGGATAAAACTGGGATAGAATCAGAATAGAACTGGGATGGGATGGAGATAACCTGGGGATAAACCAGGATAGAACTGGGATAAACCAGAGATAAACCAGGTATAAATCCGGGATAGAACTGGGATAAACCAGAGATAAATCAGGTATAAATCCGGGATAGAACTGGGATAAACCAGAGATAAAACCAGGTATAAATCTGGGATAGAACTGGGATAAACCTGGGATAGAATCGGAATAAAACTGGGATGGGATGGAGATAACCTAGGGATAAACCGGGCTAAACCTGGGATAGAACTGGGATAGAATCGGGATAAACCAGAGATAAGCCAGGGATAGAGGCAGGATAAACCCAGGATAAACCTGGGATAGAACCAGGATAAACCTGGGATAAACCAGGTATAAATCCGGGATAGATCCGGGATAAACCTGATATAAACATGGGATAGACCCAGATAAACCCCAGATAAACCCGAGATAAACCCGAGATAACCCTAGGACCCCCATCCATGGACTCCCCCATTTCCCTATCCCACGATCCCCTCTTGACAGAACCCCCAAAAAGATTCCCACCCCTGAGACCCCCGTGGGACCCCAAATCCAGAGACCCCCGTGGGACCCCAAATCCAGAGACCCCCCATTCCCCCCAGACCCCTTTTCCCAAATTCCCCACGAGACCCCCAAATTGTGTCCCCATCCATTGATTCCTCACTTGGGACCCCAAAATCCCCAGTGTCCCCATATTTAATGTGTCCCCATATTTATGTCCCCATATTTAATGTGTCCCCCATATTTAATGTGTCCCCCATATTTAATGTCCCCCATATTTAATGTGTCCTCCATATTTAATGTTCCCCATATTTAATGTGTCCTCCCATATTTAATGTCCCCCATATTTAATGTGTCCTCCCCATATTTAATGTGTCCCCCATATTAATGTGTCCCTCCCATATTTAATGTGTCCTCCCATATTTAATGTGTCCCCCCATATTTAATGTGTCCCCCATATTTTAATAGTGTCCCCATATTTAATGTGTCCCCATATTTAATGTGTCCCCCATATTTAATGTGTCCCCCATATTTAATGTGTCCCCCATATTTAATGTCCTCCCATATTTAATGTGTCCCCCATATTAATGTGTCCCCCTATATTTAATGTGTCCCCCTATTTAATGTGTCCCCCATATTTAATGTGTCCCCCATATTTAATGTCCCCCATATTTAATGTGTCCCCCCATATTTAATGTGTCCCCCATATTTAATGTGTCCCTCTATTTAATGTCCCCCATATTTAATGTGTCCCTCCCCATATTTAATGTGTCCCCCATATTTAATGTGTCCCCATATTTAATGTGCCCCCATATTTAATGTGTCCCCCCATATTTAATGTTCCCCATATTTAATGTCCCCCATATTTAATGTGTCCCCCATATTTAATGTCCCCATATTTAATGTGTCCCCCCATATTTAATGTGCCCCTCCAGGAGCTGCTGGGGAGCCGGGGACCCCCGAGCTGGGGCTGCACCTCCCGTTCGTGGGGTACTCGTACGCCCGCGGGGACCGCGAGTGAGTTTGGGGGCCGGGGAGGTTGGGAGGTTTTGAGGACCAGGGGGCATGGGAGGGAAATGGGGGACAATGGGACAATGAGAATGGGAAACAGGGGGATGGGAAAGGGAGGGGGCTCCAGGTGACCCCCTCACCCCTGTACCTCTGGGTTTAGGGATGAGGAAGAAGAGGAGGAAGAGGAGGATGAGGATGAGGAGTGGGACCAGGACGCGGCCATGGAGCTGGAGGGAGTGGGGACCCCGAATCGGGGACCCCTGGCAGCGGGACCCCTTGGCCATAGGGACCCCCCGCGAGGGGACGCCCCCGCCCCCATCCCAGGGCGCCCCCACCCCGGGGCCCCCCAAAGAGCCCCCCACCCACGGGGACCCCGGCACCGACCGAGGGGCCCCAAAGAGCCCCCACCCACGGGGACCTCCGAACTGACAGGACCTCCCCCAAAGGGCTCCCCCAAAAGGGCCCCCACCCTCGGGGCCCCGCCCACGGGAACACCCCCAAAATTGCCTCCCCACCCCCAGGGGCGCCCCCCAAGAATCCCATCCCCACCCAAAGCCCCTCCCTCCCCAACCTGCGGGACCCCCACCTAAAGGGGCTCCCGCCCCACAGCGCCCCCAAAAGGGGTCCCTGCACCCCAAGGGTCTCCTCCCCACGGCCGCGCCCCCAAAAGCGCCCCCACCTCGGCCCCTCCCCCGCCCCAAGGGCCCCCGGCCAAGGGGCTCCCCAGGACCGGCCCCCGGGCACGGAGCCCCCGGGCACCGCCGGTAGGTGCGGGATTTGGGGAGGGGTCCCAGGATTTGGGGAGGGGTCGGTGGCTGGTGGGGAGGGGTCCCAAAATCCCGGAGTTCCAGAAATTCCGGGAATTCCGGTGCCGACGCGGTGGGGAAAGGGATCCCGGTTCGGAGGGTCCCGAATTTCGGGAGTCCGTGCCCGGTTCGGGGATCCTAGGAATCCCGGGGTTCGTGTCCGGTTTGGGGATCACGAGAATCCTGGAATTCCGGGGTCCGTGCCCGGTTCGAGGAACCCGAGATCCCGGGGTTCCGGGAATCCGGGGGTCAGTGTCCTGGTTCGGGAATCCGAGGTCCGTGCCCGGTTCGGGGATCCCAGGAATTCGGGGCTCCAGTGCCCGGTTCGGGGATCCCGAATCGGCGGTCCGTGCCCAGTCGGGGAGATCCCAAATCCCGGTAATTCCAGGGTCAGTGCCCTGTTCGGGAGATCCCAATCCAGGAATTTCGGGGTCCGTGCCCGGTTCGGGGATCCCGAATCCCGGGGTTCCGGGGAATCCCGCGGGTCAGTGTCCGGTTCGGGAATCCGAGGGTTCGTGGTCCGGTTCGGGGATCCCGGAATCTGGGGTCCGTGCCCGGTTCGGGGATCAGGAATTCTGGGGTCCGTGCCGGTTCAGGGAGATCCCAAATCCCGGAATTCCGGGGTCCGTGCCGGTTCGGGAGATCCCAAATCCCGGAATTCCGGGGTCCGTGCCGGTTCCGGGAGATCCCAAATCCGGAATCCCGGGGTCCGTGCCCGGTTCGGGGATCCCAAATCCCAGGGGTTCCGGGAATCCCACGGGTCAGTGTCCGGTTCGGGAATCCGAGGGTTCGTGTCCGGTTCGGGGATCCCGGAATTCCGGGGTCCGTGCCAGTTGGGGATCCAGGAATTCGAGTCCGTGCCCGGTTCAGGAGATCCCAAATCCAGAATTCCGGGTCCGTGCCCGGTTCGGAGATCCCAAATCCCGGAATTCCGGGGTCCGTGCCCGGTTCCGGGAGATCCCAAATCCGGGAATCCCGGGGTCCGTGCCTGGTTCGGGGATCCCAGATCCCGGGGTTCGGGGAATCCCGCGGGTCAGTGTCAGTTCGGGAGTCGAGGGTTCGTGTCCGGTTTGGGGATCCCGAGAATTCCAGGGTCCGTGCCCGGTTCGGGGATCCCGGAGGCTCGGGAGGATCCTGGGGTCCGTGCCCGGTTCGGGGATCCAGGAATTCCGGGGTCAGTGCCCGGTTCGGGGAACCGAACCTGGAATTCCGGAGGTCCGTGCCCGGTTCGGGGGTCCCGAATTTCGGGGTCCGTGCCCGGTTCAGGGGATCCCGGAGGCTCCGGGAGGATCCCGAGGGTCCGTGCCCGGTTCGGGGATCCCGAATCCCTGCAGTCCGTGCCCGGTCTGGAGAGATCCCAAATCCCGGTAATTCCAGGGTCAGTGCCCTGTTCGGGAGATCCCAAATCCAGGAATTCTGGGGGTCCGTGCCCGGTTCTGGGGATCCCAAATCCCGGAATCCGGGGTCAGTGTCCGGTTTGGGGATCACGGGAATCACGGAATTCAGGGGTCCGTGCCGGTTCAGGATCCCTGGAACCCGGGGATCGTGTCGGTTTGGGGATCACGGAATCACGGAATTCCGGGGTCCGTGCCCGGTTCGGGGTCCCGAATTTCGGGGTCCGTGCCCGGTTCGGGGATCCCGAGGGTTCGTGCCCGGTTTGGGGGATCACGGGAATCCCGGGAATTCCGGGGTCCGTGCCCAGTTCGGGGATCCCAAATCCCGGGAATCCCGGGGTCCGTGCCCGGTTCGGGGGAACCCGAATCCCGGGGTCCCCAGGCAGACGCGGTTCCCGCAGGTGGCGGCGGCGTGGTCCCGGCGGTTCCGGTGGCGGTCCCGGCGGTCCCGGCGGTCCCGGCGGTTCCGGTGGCGGTCCCTGCTGTCCCTGCGGTCCCTGCGGTCCCGGAGCCGGTCCCGGTCGCTGTCCCGGTGCCGGTGCCGGTGTCGGTACCGGAGCTCCGGGAGGCGCTGGCCAAGGAGCGGCGCGGGCGGGAGGAGCTGGAGCGGGAGCTCGGGAAACTGCGGGCGGCGGGACAGGGGCTGGCCCGGTACAGGACAGAGGGACAGGGGACAGAGGGACAGAGGGACAGAGGGACAGGGGGACAGAGGGACAGCGGGACAGCGGGACAGAGGGACAGGGGACAGAGGGACAGCGGGACAGAGGGACAGAGGGACAGAGGGACAGAGGGACAGAGGGGACAGGGGACAGAGGGACAGAGGGGACAGAGGGACAGAGGACAGGGGGACAGAGGGACAGCGGGACAGAGGGGACAGAGGGACAGAGGGACAGAGGGACAGAGGGACAGAGGGACAGGGGGACAGAGGGACAGCGGGACAGAGGGACAGGGGGACAGGGGACAGCGAGACAGAGGGACAGAGGGACAGAGGGACAGAGGACAGAGGACAGAGGACAGGGGACAGAGGGACAGGGGACAGAGGGACAGAGGGACAGGGGACAGAGGGACAGCGGACAGAGGGGACAGAGAGGACAGAGGGACAGAGGGACAGAGGGGACAGGGGGACAGAGGGACAGGGGGACAGAGGGACAGAGGGACAGAGGGACAGCGGGACAGAGGGGACAGAGGGACAGGGGGACAGAGGGGACAGAGGGACAGGGGACAGAGGGACAGAGGGACAGAGGGACAGAGGGACAGAGGGACAGGGGGACAGAGGGACAGAGGGGACAGAGGGACAGGGGGACAGAGGGACAGGGGACAGAGGGACAGAGGACAGAGGGACAGGGGACAGGGGGACAGAGGACAGAGGGACAGGGGACAGAGGGACAGAGGGGACAGAGGGACAGAGGGACAGAGGGACAGAGGGACAGAGGGACAGAGGGACAGAGGGACAGGGTTGGGGACAGCGGCCAATGGGCGTGGGTGGCGCTGGGTACCGGGAGGTGACATGTGGGACCCCGAGGGTGACATCAGGGTGACAGCCGCCACCGGGAGGTGACACCAGGGTGACAACCGCTACAGTGTCCCCGGTGTCCCCGGCTGCGGTGGGGACAGTGACACCGCGGCCATAGCGCAGGGAACGGGCACCGAGGGGCTCCGGGGTGTCCCGGGTGTCCCCGGGGTGTCCCCAACTGTCCCCAACTGTCCCCGCCTGCAGGCGCCTGCAGGAGGCCGAGAGCCGCAACCTGGAACTGGAAGCGAAACTGCGGCGGCTGCAGGGTGACCCCCGGGCCCGGCCCGCCCCCGCCGCCAGGCAAGGACCCCTCCCAAAATCCCTGTGACCCCCCGGAATGTCCCCAAAATCCATGTGACCCCCGGGCTCGGCCGCCCCTGCCGCCAGGCAAGGACCCCTCCCAAAATCCATGTGACACCCCGGGCCCGGCCCGCCCCGCCACCAGGCAGGACCCTCCCAAAATCCATGTGACCCCGGAATGTCCCAAAATCCTGGACACCCCGGCCCCGCCCCGCCGCCAGGCAAGGACCCCTCCCCAAAATCCCTGTGACCCCCGGAATGTCCCCAAAATCCCTGTGACACCCCGGGCCCGGCCCGCCCCGCTGCCAGGCAAGGACCCCTCCCCAAAATCCTGTGACACCCCGGAATGTCCCCAAAATCCCTGTGACCCCAAAATCCCTGGGGTCACCACAGTGTCACTCCGGGAATGTCCCCACCCTCCTCGAGACCCTCCCAAATACCTCGAGATCCCCCTTGAGGGCTCGCCCCCTCCCAAAATATTTTGAGGGTGATTTGGGGGCTGTAGGACCCGTCTCCCCCTTCTAAACCCCCAAAATTCCCTTGGTGGGGGTGGGGAGGGACAGGACATTGTCCCCTCCCCAGATTTGGGAAACGCCAAAAGGTTCCCCAATATTTTTGGGGGAGCGGTCCAACCCTGACCACGCCCCCTCCCCAAATTTCCCTCGCAGGAGGCATGGAGCAGCCCCGCCCACCGCGGCCCCCACAGAGGTAAGGGGGTTTTTGGGGTGATTTTGGGGGTTTTGGGGGGCATTTTGGGGAATTTGGGAGCGATTTGGGGGGCTGACGCTCTGTGCTCTCTCCGCAGCCCCCGGCTTTTCCGCTCCCCCTGGGGCTGCCCCTGTCCGGCACCTGCTGCTCTGGGCCCGGGTACGTGGGGCTGTCACTGTCACTGTCACTGTGTCACCCCTGCCATCCCTGGCACCCCGTGTCACCACTGTCACCCACTGCCACCTCCTGTCACCCACTGCCACCGCGCCACCCACTGTCACCTCCTGCCACCCCTGTCCTGGCACCTGCTGCTCTGGGCCCAGGTACGTGGGGCTGTCACTGTCACTGTCACTGTGTCACCTGTGTCACCCCCTGCCACCCACTGCCACCCCTGCCACCCAGTGCCACCCTCTGCCATCCCCTGTCACTGCCACTGCCACCCCCTGTCACCCCCTGTCCCGGCACCTGCTGCTCTGGGCCCGGATGCGTCGGGGCTGTCACTGTCACTGTGTCACCTGTGTCACCCCTGCCACCCACTGCCACCCACAGCCACCCCTTGTCACCCACAGCCACTCCCTGTCACCCACTGCCATCCCCTGTCCCGGTACCTGCTGCTCTGGGCCCGGGTACGTGGGGCTGTCACTGTCACTGTCACTGTGTCACCTGTGTCACCCCTGCCACCCACAGCCACCCCTTGTCACCCACAGCCACTCCTGTCACCCACTGCCATCCCTGGCACTGCCACTGCCACCCTGTCCCCACACCTGCTGCTCTGGGCCCGGTACGTGGGGCCTGTCACTGTCACTGTGTCACCTGTGTCACCTGTGCCACCCCCTGGCACTGCCACTGCCACTCCCTGCCACCCAGTGCCACTCCCTGTCACCCAGTGCCACCCCCTGCCACCCCCTGTCCCAGCACCTGCTGCTCTGGGCCTGAGTACGTGGGCTGTCACTGTGTCACCTGTGCCACCCTGCCACCCACAGCCACCCCCTGCCACCCCTGTCACCCAGTGCCACCCCTGCCATCCCCTGTCACCCACTGCCACCCCGTGTCACCCACTGCCACCCCCTGTCCCGGCACCTGCTGCTCTGGGCCCGGGTACGTGGGGCTGTCACTGTCACTGTGTCACCTGTGTCACCTGTGTCACCTGTGTCACCTGTGTCACCTGTGCCACCCCCTGCCACCCACTGCCCCCTGTCACTGCCACTGCCACCTCCTGTCACCCCCTGTCACCCCTGTCCCAGCACCTGCTGCTCTGGGCTCCGGGTATGTGGGGCTGTCACTGTCACTGTGTCACCTGTGTCACCCCTTGTCACCCACAGCCACCCCTTGTCACCCACTGCCACTCCCTGCCACTCCCTGTCACCCACTGCCACTCCCTGCCACCCCTGTGTCACCCCGTGCCACCCCTGTCCCGGCACCTGCTGCTCTGGGCCCGGTACGTGGGCTGTCACTGTCACTGTGTCACCTGTGTCACACCCTGCCACCCCCTGCCACCCACAGCCACCCCCTGGCACTGCCACTGCCACTCCCTGCCACCCTGCCACCACCCGTGTCACCCACTGCCACCCCTGTCCCGGCACCTGCTGCTCTGGGCCGGCACGTGGGGCTGTCACTGTCACTGTGTCACCTGTGTCACCTGTGTCACCTGTGTCACCCATGCCACCCCCTGCCACCCACTGCCCCCCTGTCACTGCCACTGCCACCCCCTGTCACCCCCTGTCACCCAGTGCCACCCCCTGTCCCGGCACCTGCTGCTCTGGGCCCGGTACGTGGGGCTGTCACTGTCACTGTCACTGTGTCACCTGTGTCACCTGTGCCACCCCTGGCACTGCCACTGCCACTCCCTGTCACCCAGTGCCACTCCCTGCCACCCCCTGTCCCAGCACCTGCTGCTCTGGGCCCGGGTACGTGGGGCTGTCACTGTGTCACCTGTGCCACCCCCTGCCACCCACAGCCACCCCCTGCCACCCCCTGTCACCCAGTGCCACCCCCTGCCATCCCCTGTCACTGCCACTGCCACCCCGTGTCACCACTGCCACCCTCTGCCACCCCTGCCATCCCTGGCACTGCCACTGCCACCCCCTGTCACCCAGTGCCACCCCTGTCCCGGCACCTGCTGCTCTGGGCCTGAGTGCGTGGGGCTGTCACTGTCACTGTCACTGTGTCACCTGTGTCACACCCTGCCATCCCCTGGCACTGCCACTGCCACCCCCTGTCACCCTCTGCCACCCCCTGTCACCCACTGCCACCCACTGCCACCCCTGTCACCACTGCCATCCCTGGCATTGCCACTGCCACCCTCTGTCACCCAGTGCCACCCCTGTCCGGCACCTGCTGCTCTGGGCCCGGTACGTGGGGCTGATCACTGTCACTGTGTCACCTGTGTCACCCTTGTCACCCACAGCCACCCCTTGTCACCCACAGCCACTCCACTGTCACCCACTGCCACTCCCTGCCACCCCCGTGTCACCCACGTGCCACCCCTGTCCCGGCACCTGCTGCTCTGGGCCCGGGTACGTGGGCTGTCACTGTCACTGTCACTGTGTCACCTGTGCCATGTGTGCCACACCCTGGCGCTGCCACTGTCACCTCAGTCACTCACTGCCACTGCCACCCCTGCCAGCCCCTGTCACCCACTGCCACCCCCACCCGTGTCACTGCCACCTCTAGCCATGTCCCCAAGGCCACACCCCTGCCACTGCCACCCTGGGCATGTCCCCAGGGCCACCAGCCCCAGGGAGGTGACAACCATGGCTGGGCACTGTCACCACCGGGGCAGTGCCACCCCTGGGGCGGTGCCACCCCGGTGTCCCTTGTGTCCCCAACAACATCCGGAGGGGACCTGGGAGGGTGACACAGCGCGGGGGAGGGGTTTGGTGACAATGGTGACAATGGTGACAACGGTGACAACGGTGACGATGCCACCCGCGCGCCCTGACCGTGTCGCTGTCCCCAGGTGCCACACCCGGTGCCACCAAGGACTGTCTGCTGCTCTGCGCCGCCGGCCTACGCCCCCGCCTGCGCCCCCCGGGACCCCCTTAATTCGGGCTGTCCCCAAACTGTCCCCAAACTGTCCCCAAGGTGTCCCCAAGGTGTCCCCCACTTCGCTGCACTCTGCCCCCTTTCCCTGTACAGAGACCCCTCCCCAAAATCACAAGACCCTCCCAAAATCCCACCGGGAGGGTCCCCAAATCGAGCCCCACCCCCAAACCACTGACACCGGGAGTCCCAACCGCGCGTGTGTCCCCACCCCAAATCCCCGAAAATTTGGGGAGGGTCTCCCAGTGCCCCCATGACCCTCCCCCGAGGGGGCAGCGGGACGCTGACCCCCCAAAGCGGTGGGGGCCCCTGAGCCCCCGCCGTCCCCATTAGTAATTTATTCGTAGGGACGTTTGCACTAAGGACCCCTCCCCTATTTATGCCCCCGCCCCAAAATCTGATCCCCGGGGTCGCCCCCTCCCAAATTGAGCCCCTCTCCCGTTCGTGACGCCTCCCGCGGGAGGGGACGAGAATAAAGTTGTGTTTCTGCCACCGCCGTGTCCCCAAATTGTCCCTGTGTGTCACCCCTGTGTCCCCAAAATGTCCTCGTGTCCCCAGTGCCACCCCGTGTCCCCAAAATGTCCCCTTGTGCCACCCCGTGTCCCCAAAATGTCCTCTTGTGCCATTCCCGTGTCCCAGAATTGTTCCCCCTGTTGCCACCGCTGTGTCCCCCAAATTGTCCCCTGTGCCACCTTCGTGTGCCCAAAATGTCCTCGTGTCGCCTGTGCCATTCCGTCATCCCCAAAATGTCCTTTGTACCACCCCGTGTCCCCAAATTGTCCCCTCGTCCACCCTCTGTCCCCAAAATGTGCTCGTGTCCGCTTATGCCCTCACTGTCCCCAAAATTGTCCCCTTAGTGCCATCCCCGTGTCCCCAAAATGTCCCCCTGTCCCTTCTGCCACCGCTGCGTCCCCAAATTGTCCCCTCTGTGGCACCCGTGTCTCCAAACTGTCCCCTCTGTGCCACCTCCCGTGTCTCAAACTGTCCCTGAGTTGTCCCTGTGTCCCTATTGCTACCCACAGTGTCCCTAGCCCATCCCTGTGCCGCAGCGTGTCCCGGTTCTGTCCCCAAGTGCCACCCACAGTGTCCCCAGTCCATCCGTGTCCCCAAGTGCCACCCAGCGTGTTCCCGCGCTTTGTCCCCAAGTGCCACCCACAGTGTCCCCAGTCCATCTGTGTCCCCAAGCGCCACCCAGCGTGTCCCCGCACTGTCCCCAAGTGCCACCCACAGTGTCCCCGGTCCATCCTCTGTGCCACCCACAGTGTCCCCAGTCCATCCGTGTCCCCAAGCGCCACCCAGCGTGTTCCCGCGCTGTCCCAGTGCACCGCCCGCTGTCCCCAGCGCTGTCCCTCGATGTCCCCGCGCTGTCCCCTCGTTGTCCCCGCGCTGTCCCTCCCCGGACACGCCGGTGCCACTCGGGTGCCAAAAAGTCTCTTTAGTATAAATAAGGGTGGGGACACGCGGTGACCCAGCGGGACAATAAAGTGACAGAAGGCACGGGGTGGGGGTGAGGATGTCCTGGGCACGGGGCGGTGACACACATGGGGACAGCGGTGACACTCGCCCTGGGGACAGCGGTGACACCACCCTGGGGACAGCGGTGCCATCACCCTGGGACAGCGGTGACACCACCCTGGGGACAGCGGTGCATCACCCTGGGGACAGCGGTGCCACCACTGGGGACAGCGGTGACACTCACCCTGGGGACAGCGGTGACACCACCCTGGGGACAGCAGTGCCACCACCCTGGGGACAGCGGTGACACCCTGGGACAGCGGTGCCACCCTGGGGACAGCAGTGCCATCACCCTGGGGACAGCGGTGACATCGCCCTGGGACAGCGGTGACACCCTGGGGACAGCAGTGCCACCACCCTGGGGACAGCGGTGACATCGCCCTGGGGACAGCGGTGACACCACTGGGGACAGCGGTGACAGGGTGACACCGACCCTGGGGACAGCGGTGACACCGCGGGGACAGCGCCGGGGGCTCAGTAGTACGGGGGTGGCACTGCAGGTGACACGGGTGACCCAGAGGGTGACACGGGTGACACGTGTCCAGGCGGGTGACACCGGAGGTGACACAGGTGACAGCTACACCACGGTGCCACTCGGGGAGCCGCCGTTCTGCGACGACAGGCCCTGCGGGGAGGGGGACAGCGGTCACCGGGGAGGGACACATGCCACTCCTTGGTGACGTCATCGCGGGATTCCTCCCTCCCAAGGCCCCAAAATCCGCGATTTGTTCCCCAAAAACTCGCTCCGGACACCCGCAAAATCCCGTCCCGGACGCCCCTAGACCCACGGGGGCACCGGGGAGAGACGAGCCTGTCCCGACAGATTATCGCTGACAGGGTTCTGGCGCTGCTGGGACCCCAAAATTCCCTCTAAACCCCCAAATTCCCCGAAATCACCCCAAATTCCCTCCTGGACGACCCCAGACCCCACCCCAGTGCCTCGAGAACCCCGAGGACAGACGAGCCTGTCCCGACAGACTATCGCGATACAAACCTGCTGCAGATGAGCTCCTCCTAGACGCCCTAAACCACCCCAAATCCCCCCAAAATCCCTCCCGGACGACCCCAGACTCACGGGGACAGCGGGAGAGAGGCGAAAATAGTCACGACAAATTATCGCGACATGGTCCTGGTGCTGCTGGAGCCCCAAATCATCCCAAATCCTCCTCTAAACCTCCCCAAATCCATCCTAAACCCCCAAATCCCTCCCGGACGCCCCCAGACTCACGGGAATCCTGGGCTCGCTTCTGGGGACAGATGAGCCTGTCCCGACAGACTGTCGCGACATGGTCCGTGCTGCTGGCACCCCCAAATCCCGCCTAAACCAGCCCAAACACCCCCAAAATCCCACCTGAATCCCCTCTAAACCCCAAAATCTCCCCAAAATCCCTCCCGCACTCACAGAGACGCCGGGCCGTGCCCAGGTGCAGATCAGCCCCTCCTGGCAGCGCTGTCAGGATACACACCTGGCGCTCCTGGCACCCAAAATCCCTCAGATCCTCTAAACCCCCAAAATCCACCTGAACCCCAAAATCCCTCTCCGCACTCACAGAGACCACGGGCCGTGCCCAGGTGCAGATCAGCCACTCCTGCAGCGCTGTCGCGATACACACCTGGTGCTCCTGGCACCCCAAAATCTCCCCAAATCCCTCTAAACTCCCAAAATCTCCCCAAAATCCTCCTCGTACTCACAGAGACCACGGGCCGTGCCCAGGTGCAGATCAGCCCCTCCTGGCAGCGCTGTCGGGATACACACCTGCAGCTCCTGGCACCCCAAAACCGTAACCCAGACCCCCAAATTCCTTCTAAACCTCCCAAAATCCCCCAAATCTCACCTGAACCCCTCAAAATCCCTCCCTGCACTCACGGAGACCCGGGCCGCGCCAGGTGCAGATCAGCCCCTCCTGCAGCGCTGTCACGATACACACCTGGCGCTCCTGGCACCCCCAAAATCCCCCGAATCCCCTCTAAACCCCCAAAATCTCCCCAAAATCCCTCCCCGTACTCACAGAGATCCCGGGCCGTGCCCAGGTGCAGATCAGCCCCTCCTGCAGCGCTGTCACGATACACACCTGCAGCTCCTGGCACCCCAAAACCGTAACCCAGACCCCCAAATCCCACCTGAACCCCCCAAATCCCTCTGAGACCCCTCCCGCACTCACGGAGACCCCGGGCCGCGCCCAGGTGCAGATGAGCCCCTCCTGGCACGCCGTGACGATGCAATCCTCCAGGAAGAGCAGCACCGTCAGCCTCTCCTGCGCTGATTTTCTTGCAGACGAGCGGCTCGAGCAGCGGCACTCGTGCAGCCGCGGGCACAGCGCCGTGCCCAGCACCTTGGCCATGTCCAGAGACCCCGGGACCCCCGCGGGGGTTTCTCGGCGTTGCCCCTCCCCGGCTGATGTTGCCCAGGCTGTGGTAACGCTTGTGCTCCTTCTCGGGGGTCAGCGCAGGGTCAGCGTGGCGAAACGCCCCGCGCTCAGCACCGGGGGACCCGCGGAGAGATTTGGGGACCCCGCCGGGCTGGGGAGGCTGTTGGAGCGGGACAAGGAGCGCGGCAACCCCGCCGCCATGGGAATCGGGGTGGGGGCGCGAGAGCGGCGGCCGAGGTCCAGCACGTCCTCGGTGAGGTCCCAGAGGCAGAACTGCGTGTCCTGGCCGGCCGAGCCGAGCGGTAGGTGACACTCGGCGGCTCCTCGGGCGTCCCCGCCCTGCCCACCGCCATCCTCGGCGGGCTGCGCCGGAGTGGTGAAAGGATCGAACGCCACCGCGTTGACCCACGACTTGTGGCCGTGGCCTCGGGCCACCACGCGGCCCTCGGCGAAGGACCACACGGTGACCAGGTCATCCTCGCCGCCCGTGACCACGTAGCGGCCGTCGGGGCTCCAGCAGACGCAGAGCAGCCCTGAAGTAGCTGCGCATCATGCCCTGCAGCAGCATGGAGGAGAAGTGGAACACCCGCAGCACGCCGTCCTGGCTCACGCACGCCAGCGAGCGCCCGTCGGGCGAGAAGGCGAACTCGTTCAGCGGCCCCGAGCCCACCGCCCACTTCAGCAGCGGGTTCCGCGGGCGTCTTGCTCTTGCACGAGAAGACGCGAAACCTCGCCCTGCGTGACCAGCGTGTACTGCGGGCTGCTGGCCCTGCACGGCTGCTCCGGCCGTACAGGTACAGGTGGCCGCTGGCGTGCGACGCCAGGAACAGGCGCTCCGTGTCCGGCAGCCACTTCACCAACGTCACCTTGGACTTGTCGATGAGGCGCTGCGGGGACGGCGGGAAAGGGGTTAAAAGGAGGCGGGAGGGGCGGATCCCAAAAATCCGAAAGAATCCCAAAGGGTTTCTGGTGGTGCCATGGGGTTCCCAAAGGGGTTTCTGGTGGTCCTGGGGGAGGTTCTGGTGGCCCCATGGGGTCCCAAAAGGTTCCTGGTGGCCCTGGGGAGGTTCTGGTAGTCCACGGGATCCCACGGGGTTTCTGGTGGCCCTGGGGAGGTTCTGGGGGTCCCATGGAGTCCAAGGGTTCCTGGTGGTCCCATGGGGCTGCTGAGGGACTCCTGGTGACCTGGGAATCCTGGTGGTCCTGGGGAGGTTCTGGTGGTCCTGGGGATCCCACGGGGTGTCTAGTGGCCCTGGGGAGGTCTCTGGGGTCCCATGGGGTCCCAAGGGGTTCCTGGTGGTCCCATGGGGCTGCTGAGGGACTCCTGGTGGTCCTGGGGAATCCTGGTGGTCCTGGGGAGGTTCTGGGGTCCCACAGGGATCCCAAGGGGTTTCTGGTGGCCCTGGGGGAGGTTCTGGGGGTCCCATGGAGGTCCCAAGGGGTTCCTGGTGGTCCCATGGGGGCTGCTGAGGGCTCCTGGTGACCCTGGGGGAATCCTGGTGGCCCTGGGGGAGGTTCTGGTGGTCTCGTGGGGTCCCAAGGGGTTCCTGAGTGGCCCTGGGGGATCCTGGTGGTCCTGGGGAGGTTCTGGTGGCCCCATGGGGGACCCAAAGGGGTTCCTGGTGGTCCTGGGGAGGTTCTGGTGGTCCCATGGGGCTGCTGAGGGACTCCTGGTGGCCCTGGGGGAATCCTGGTGGCCCTGGGGAGGTTCTGGTGGCCCCATGGGGGTCCCAGGGGTTTCTGGTGGCCCTGGGGAGGTTCTGGGGGTCCCATGGGGGTCCCAAGGGGTTCCTGGTGGTCCCATGGGGCTGCTGAGGACTCCTGGTGACCCTGGGAGAATCCTGGTGGCCCTGGGGGAGGTTCTGGTGGTCCAGTGGGGGTCCCAAGGGGTTCCTGGTGGCCCTGGGGGAATCCTGGTGGCCCTGGGGAGGTTCTGGTGGTCCCGTGGGGGTCCCAAGGGGGTTCCTGGTGGTCCTGGGGCAGTCTTGGTGGCCCCATGGGGGTCCCAAGGGGTTCCTGGTGGTCCTGGGGATCCTGGTGGTCCCACAAGTGATCCCAAGGGGGTTCCTGGTGGTCCTGAGGGAGGTTCTGGTGGCCCCATGGGGGTCCCAAGGGGTTCCTGGTGGTCCTGAGGGAGGTTCTGGTGGCCCCATGGGGGTCCCAAGGGTTCCTGGTGGCCCTGGGGAGAGGTTCTGGTGGCCCCATGGGGGTCCCAAGGGGTTCCTGGTGGTCCTGAGGGAGGTTCTGGTGGTCCCGTGGGGGTCCCAAAGGGGTTTTGGGTAGCCCTGGGGAATCCTGGTGGCCCTGGGGAGTCCTGGTGGTCCCACGAGTGACCTCAAGGGGTTCCTGGTGGTCCCATGAAAGCTGGAGTCGAGGGGTTCCTGGTGGCCCCAGGGGGGATACTGGTGGCCCCAGGGGATACTGGTGGTCCCAAGGTGTCTCTGGTGGCCCCAGGGGGTCCCTAGTAGCCAAAGGGGTTCCTGGTGGCCCCAGGGCGATGCTGGCGGCCCCAAGGGGATGCTGGTGGTCCCAAGGGGTTACTGGTGGTCCCAGGGGATGCTGGTGGCCCCGAGGGGTTCCCAGTGCCCCTGGTGGCCCCAGGGGGATGCTGGTGGTCCTGGTGGCCCCAGTGGCCCCAGGGGATGCTGGTGGCCCCGAGGGGTTCTCAGTGTCCCTGGTAGCCCCAAGGGGTTCCTGGTGGCCCCAGGGGATGCTGGTGGCCCCAAGGTGTCCCTGGTGGCCCCAGTGGTGTCCCTGGTAGCCCCAAGGGGTTCCTGGTGGCCCCAGGGGGTTCCTGGTGGCCCCAGGGGGATGCTAGTGGCCCCGAAGGGTTACCAGTGTCCCTGGTGGCCCCAGGGGATGCTGGTGGCCCTAAGGTGTCCCTGGTGGCCCCAGGGGGTTCCTGGTGCCCCCAAGGCGTTCCTGGTAGCCCCAAGGTGTTCTTGGTGGCGGTGGGGTCCGGTGACCCCAGGGGTTCCTGGTAGCCCAAGGGTTCCCAGTGTCCCTGGTGGCCCCAAGGTGTCCCTGGTAGCCCCAAAGTGTCCCTGGTGGCCCCAAGGTGTCCCTGGTGGCCCGGGGCCCCAAGGTGTCCCTGGTGGCCCCTAAGGTGTCCCCGTGGCCCCAAGGTGTCCCTGGTAGCCCCAAGGTGTCCCTGGCGGCCCCAAGGTGTCCCTGGCGGCCCCGGTGGCCCCAAGGTGTCCCTGGTGGCCCCAAGGTGTCCCCGGTGGCCCCAAGGTGTCCCTGGCGGCCCGGTGGCCCTAAGGTGTCTCTGGTGGCCCAAGGTGTCCCGGTGGCCCCAAGGTGTCCCTGGTGGCCCCAAGGCGTTCCTGGTGGCCCCAAAGTGTCCCTGGTGGCCCCAAGGTGTCCCCGGTGGCCCCAAGGTGTCCCTGGTGGCCCTAAGGTGTCCCTGGTGGCCCCAAGGCGTTCCTGGTGGCCCCGGTGGCCCAAGGTGTCCTTGGTGTCCCCAAGGGGATACTGGTGGCCCTGAGGGGTTCCCAGTGTCCCTGGTAGCTCCAGGGGTTGCTGGTGGCCCCAAGGTGTCCCTGGCGGCCCCGGTGGCCCCAAGAGTGTCCCTGGTGGCCCCAAAGGTGTCCCTGGTGGCCCTAAGGTGTCCCCGGTGGCCCTAAGGTGTCCCTGGTGGCCCCGGGGGCCCCAAGGTGTCCCTAGTGGCCCCAAGGTGTCCCTGGTGGCCCCGGGGCCCTAAGGTGTCCCTGGTGGCCCGGTGGTCCCAAGGTGTCCCGGTGGCCCGGGGCCCCTCACCTCCTCGTTGAAGAGCCGGCCGGCGCTGTCCTTCTTGGCCAGGTCCAGGTACTGCACCTGGCCGGCCGAGAGCCCACGAGCAGCGCCAGCGTGTCGCTGCCCGCCGTGAACTGGTTGAAGTCGTGGCAGGTGGGCTGCGTGCCGCTGCTACGGCAGCTTGTCGATGGGGCGCTGCAGGTCCAGCGGCTGCGGGGACAGCGCCGCTGTCACTGTCACTGTCACTGGCACTGTCACTGTCACTGCCATTGTCACTGTCACTGTTACTGTCACTGTCACTGCTACTGTCATTGTCACTGTTACTAGTCACTGTCACTTGTCGATGGGGCGCTGCAGGTCCAGCGGCTGCGGGACAGCGCCACTGTCACTGTCACCGTCTACTGGCACTGTCACTGTCACTGTCACTGTCACTGTCACTTGTCGATGGGCGCTGCAGGTCCAGCGGGCTGCGGGAGACAGCGCCACTGTCACTGTCACTGTTACTGTCACTGTCATGGTCACTGTCACTGTCACCGGCATTGTCACTGCCATTGTCACTGTTACTGTCACTGTCACTGTCACTTGTCGATGGGGCGCTGCAGGTCCAGCGGCTACGGGGACAGCGCCGCTGTCACTGTCGCTGTCACTGTCACTGTTACTGTCACTGCCATTGTCATTGTCACTGTCACTGTTACTGTCACAGGCACTACTGGTACTGTCACTGTCAT
>JAKWBO010000826.1:0-25870 GCA_034336685.1 Luscinia luscinia
ATGGATGGATGGATGGATGGATGAGATGGATGATAGATATGGATGGATGGATGATGGATGATGGATGATGGATAGATGAATGGATGAAGATAGATGAATGATGGATGAATGGATGACGATGGATGGATGATGGATGGATGATAGATGAATGATAGATGGATGATGGATGATAGATGGATGAGATGGATGAATGGATAGATGGATAGATGGATAGATAGATAGATGAATAGATAGATGAATGAATGAATGAATAGATGGATGATAGATGATGATGATGAATGACATAGATGATGAATGGATGAATGAATGAGATAGATTGATGATAGGATAGATGATGGATAGATGAATGATGAATGATAGATGGATGAAATGGATGAGATGGATGATATGGATGGATAGATGATAGATGATGGATAGATGGATAGATGATAGATGGATGGATGAGGATGATAGATAGATGAATGACGGATGGATGAATGGATGGATGGATGGATGGATGGATGGATGGATGGATGGATGGATGATGGATAGATTGATTGGATGGATGGATGATGGATGGATGGATGGATGGATGGATGGATGGATGGATCGGATGGATGGATGGATGGATGATTGTATGGATGGATGAATGGATGGATGGATGGATGGGTGAATGGATGGATGGATGGATGGATGGATGGATGGATGATGGATGGATGGATGAATGGATGGATGATGGATGGATGGATGGATGGATGAGATGGATGGATGGATGATGATGGATGATAGATATGGAATGAGAAATGAATGATGGATGCATGGATTGATGTGGAATGAATGATAGATAGATGAAATTATAGATAGAATGAATGAAGATGAATAGATGAATGAATGAAGATGATAGATAGATAGATAGATAGATGAATGAATGAATGATAGATAGATAGATGAATGAATGATAGATGAATAGAATAGATGATAGATAGATGAATGATAGATAGATGAATGAAGTGATAGATGAATTATGATAGATGAATGATAGATAATATGATAATAGATGAGATGAATGAATGAGATAGATAGATAGGTGATAGATAGATAGAATGAATCATAGATAATAGATGAAAGAGATAGATGAATGATGAAATAGATGAGATGAATGAATAATAGACCAATGAATGAATGAATTATAGAATGAAGATAGATAGATAGATGAATGAATGAATAGATGAATGAATAGATGAATGAATAGATGATAGATAGATAGATGAGAACGATAGATGAAGGAGATAGATAGATGAGATGTTACATAGATGAATGATAGATGAAAGATAGATACATGAATTGATGAATGTGTCTAATAAGCATGGATTGGAAAGAGATGAATAGATGAGAGATAGATTGAATGGAAGAGATAGATGGATGATAGATGATAGATAGATGAATGGATAGATAGATAGATGAGATGAGATAGATAGATAGATGAATAGATGAATGGATGATAGATAGATAGATGATAGATGATAGATAGATGAATGATAGATGATAGATGAAGAAGATAGATGTATAGATGATACATTGACAGATAGATAGATAGATAGATGAATGAATGATGGATGAGATGGATGATAGATGGATGAATAGATGAGATGAAGAGATGAATAGATGAATGATACATAGATGAATGATAGATAGATAGATAGATGAGATGAATGATACATAGATGGATGGATGATAGATAGAGATGGATGGATGAGATGATAGATAGATAGATGAATGAGATGAATGTATATAGATGATAGATGAATAGATGGATGAATGGATAGATAGATAGATAGATAGATGGATAGATGAGATGAATGGATGAGATGGATAGATGATAGATGAGATGAGATGGATGGATAGATGATGAATGAATGAATGATAGATGGATGATGGATAGATGGATGAGATGATGGATGAATGAATGATGAATGAATGATGAATGGAGAGAGATGTTGGATGGTGGATGAGATGAGATGATTGATAGATGAATGAGATAGGATATGATAGAAGATGGATGAATGGATGGATGCATGGATGGATGGATGGATGATGAGATGGATGGATGGATGGATCGATGGATGAATGGATGAATGGATGATGGATGGATGGATGATGGATGAATGATGGACGGATGGATGATGAATGATGCGTGTATGGAGGATGAATGGATGGATGGATGGATGGATGGATGGATGGATGGATGGATGGATGGATGGATGATGGATGGATGGATTATGAATGATGTATGGATGGAGGTATGGATGAATGATGAATGGATGGATGATGAATGGATGATTTATGAAGGGATGGATGGATGGATGAATGATGGATGCATGGATGGATGATGGATGTATGATGGATGGATGGGTGGATGGATGGATGGATGGATGGATGGATGGATGGATGGATGGATGGATGAGATGAATGGATGGATGATGGACAGATGGATGGATGGATGATAAATGAATAATGAATGATGGATGATGAATGATGGATGAGAATGATGATGATGGACGAATGATATGGATGAAATGAATTATGGATGGAGAGATGGATGGATAGATGGATGATAGATGATGGATGATGGATGGATGGATGGATAGATGATGGATGCATGGATGGATGGATGGATGATGGATGGATGAATGAGGGATGGATGGATGGATGGATGGATGGATGGATGGATGATGGATGGATGGATGATGGATGGATGGATGGATGGTAGATGGTTGAATGATGGATGAATGATGGATGGATAGATGATGCATGATGGATGGATGGATGATGGGCGGATGATGGATGAATGAATTATGGATGAAGGATGGATGTGTGGATGCATGCATGGATGGATGGATGGATGGATTGATGATGGATGGATGGATGGATAGATGGATGGATGATGAATGGATGATGGATGTATGGATTATGGATGGATGATGGATGGCTGGATAGGTGATGGATGGATTATGGATAGATGGATGATGGATAATGGATGAATTAATGGATGGATGGATGGATGGATGGGTGATGAATGGATGGATGGATGGATGATGGATGAATGTATGGATAGGTGATGGATGGATGGATGACGGAACATGGATGGATGGATGATGGATGGATGGATGGATGGATGGATGGATGGATGGATGGATGGATAGATGGAGCATTGATAGATGAATGATGGATGGATGATGCATGTATGGATGGATGGATGGGTGATGGATGGATGGATGGATGATGGGTAATGGATGGAGAGATGGATGGATGATAGATGGATGGATGGATGAATGATGAATGATGGATGGATGGATGATGGATGGAGGATGGATGAAGGATGGATAGGATGGATGGATGGATGGATGGATGGATGGATGGATGGAAGAATGGATGGATGAATGGATGGATGGAAGATGGATAGATGGATGGATGATGGATGGATGATGGATGGAGGGATGGATGGATGGATGATGCATGGATGGATGATGGATGATGGATGGATGCATGGATCGATGGTTGGCTAAAGAATAGGTTGGATGGAGGGTGGATGGATGGGGGATGGTTGGATGGAGGATAGATGGAAAGGATTATCAATGGATGGATGAATGGATTGATGGATGGATGCATGATAGACGGATGGATGATGGATGGATGGATGATGGATGATGGATGGAGGGATGGATGATGGATGATGGATGGAAGGATGGATCTATGGATGATTCATAGATGGATGATGGATGATGGATGGATGGATGATGGATGGATGGATGGATGGATGGATGGATGGATGGATGGATGACGGATGGATGATTGATGGATTATGGATGGATGGATGGATGGATGATGGATGGATGATGGATGGATGGATGATGGATGATGGATGAAGGGTTGGATTTATGGACTGATGCATGGATGGGAGACGGATGATGGATTGCATGTTGGTGGATGGATGGAAGGATGGATGGAGGATGCATGATGTGTGGGTGGACTAATGGAGAGATGGATGGATGATGGTTGGATGGACAGATGGATGCAGAGGATGGATGGATGGATGGATGGATGGATGGATGGATGATGGATGCATGATGCATGGATGGATAAATGCATGATGGATGATGGATGGATGGATAATTGATGGATGATGGATGGATGGACTGGATGGATGATAAATGCATGGATGATGATGGATGGATGGATGGATGGATGGATGGATGAATGAATGGGTGGATGTTGTATGGATGGACGGATATTGTATGGATGGATGATGGATGGATGGATGAATGGATGGATGGAGGATGGATGGATGGATGATGTATGGATGATGGATGGATGGATGGATGGATGGATAGAGGGATGGATGGATGTTGGATGAATGATGAATGGATTGATGATGGATGGATGATTTATGGAGGATGGATGGATGGATGGATGGATGGATGGATGGATGGATGGATGGATGAGGATGGATGGATGGATGGATGGATGATGGATGGATGATGGATGGCTGATGACGGATGATGTATGGATGAATGGAGGATGGATGAATGATTGATTGATGGATGGATGATGGATGGATGGATGATGGATGGATGGATGATGGATGGATAATCAATGGATGATGGATGATGGATGGATGGATGAGGGATGGATGGATGGATAGATGGATGGAAGGATGGATGATGGATAGATGGATGATGGATGATGGATGGATTAGGGATGGATGGATGATGGATGATGGACGATGGATGGATGGATGGATGGATGGATGATGGATGGATGGATGGATGATAGATGGATGGAGGGATGGAGGGATGGATGGATGGATGGATGAATGGATGGATGGATGATGCATGGATGAATTAATGCATGAATGGATGATAGATAGATGAAGAGTAATAGGATGATGGATGGATGAATGGATGGCTGGATGGATGGATGGATGGATGGATGTTGGATGAATGATGAATGGATGGATGATAGATGGATGATTTATGGAGGGATGGATGAGATGGATGATGGATGGATGGATGGATGATGGATGAATGATGAATGGATAGATGATAGATGGATGATTTATCGAAGGATGGATGGATGGATGGATGATGGATGGATGGATGGATGATGAAGATAGATGAATGATGGATGACGATTCATGGAGAGGATGGATGGGTGGATGACGGATGGATAGATGGATAGATAGATGGATGGATGGATGGATGGAAGAGATGGATGAATGATAGATAGCTGATGACGGATGATGAATGGATGGATGATGAGATGAGATGGATGATAGATGGATAGATGGATGGATGAGATGAGATGGATGAATGGATGGATGGATGGATGGATGATAGATGATGGATGATGGATGAATGATAGATGGATGATGCATGGATAGATAGATGAATGGAGAGGAGATGATGGATGGATGGATGATGGATAATGGATGGATGGATGGATGAATGGATGGATGGATGGATGGACGGATGGATGGATGGATGCGTGGATGGATGATGGATGGATGCGTAGATGTATAATGGATGGATGGATGAGGGATGGATGGATGGATGGATGGATGGATGGATGGATGGATGGATGATGGATGGATGGATGATGGATGGATGATGGATGGATGGATGGATGATAGATGGATGGATGATGGATGGATGATGGATGGAGGGATGAAAGAAGATGGATGCATGGATGATTGACGGATGATGGATGAATAAATTATGGATGAAAGATGGATAAATGGATGGATGCATGGATAGATGGATGGATGATGGATGGATGGATTGATGGATGAATGGATGAATGGATGATGGATGGATGGATGGATGGATGGATGGATGTGCATGGATGGGTGGATGATGGATGGATGGATTATGAATGTTGCATGGATGGATGTATGGATGAATGTTTAATGGAGGATGGATGGAGAGATGTATGGATGAGGAATGCCTGATGACCGGATGAGGCAGGAGATGGATGGAGAAATGGATGGATGGATGGATGGATGATGGATGGATGATGGATGGATGGATGGATGATGGAGGGATGATGAATGGATGGATGATGGATAATGGATTAATGGATGGATGAAAGGATGGATGGACGGATGGACGGATGGATGGATGGATGCCTGGATGGATGATGGATGGACGCGTAGATGTATAATGGATGGATGGATGAGGGATGGATGGATGGATGGATGGATGGATGGATGGATGGATGGATGGATGGATGGATGGATGATGGATGGATGGATGGATGATGGATGGATGATGGATGGATGGATGGATGGATGATAGATGGATGGATGATGGATGGATGATGGATGGAGGGATGAGGGATGATGGATGCATGGATGATTGACGGATGATGGATGAATAAATTATGGATGAAAGATGGAAAAATGGATGGATGCATGGATAGATGGATGGATTATGGATGGATGGATTGATGGATGAATGAATGAATGGATGATGGATGGATGGATGATAGATGAATGATGGACGGATGGATGATGATTGATGTATGTATGGAGGATGGATGGATGGATGGATGGATGGATGGATGGATGGTTGCATGGATGGGTAGATGATGGATGGATGGATTATGAATGTTGTATGGATGGATGGATGGATGAATTGTTAATGGGTGGATGCATGGAGGATGTATGGATGAGGGATGCCGGATGACGGATGAGGTAGGGATGGATGGATGATAAATGCATGGATGGATGAATGGATGGATGGATGGATGGATGAATGAATGGGTGGATGTTGTATGGATGGACGGATATTGTACGGATGGATGATGGATGGATGGATGAATGGATGGATGGAGGATGGAAGGATGGATAATGTATGGATGATGGATGGATGGATGGATGGATGGATGGATGGATAGATGGATGGATGGATGTTGGATGAATTATGAATGGATTGATGAAGGTTGGATGATTTATGGAGGGATGGATGGATGGATGGATGGATGGATGGATGATGGATGGATGGATGGATGGATGGATGATGGAGGTGATGGATGATGGATGGATGGATGGATGGATGATGATGTGAATGAATGGAGAAGAGATGGATGATGGATGGATGAATGATGAAGGATGAATGAATGGATGCATGGATGATAGATGGATTTAGGGATAGATGGATGGATGGATGATAGATGATAGATGGAGACGGATGTTGGATGATAGATGGATGAGATGATTGATGAGATGATAGATGAATACGATATGGATAGAGATGGATGAATAGATGGATGAATGAATCAGGATGGATGATGAGCAATGTGATGAATGAGAGAATGAATGATAGATAGATGGATAGATGAGATGGATGGATGGATGGATGGATGGATGGATGGATGGATGGATGGATGATGGATGGATGGATTATGAATGATGTATGGATGGAGGTATGGATGAATGATGAATGGATGGATGATGAATGGATGATTTATGAAGGGATGGATGAATGGATGAATGATGGATGCATGGATGGATGATGGATGTATGATGGATGGATGGATGGGTGGATGGATGGATGGATGGATGGATGGATGGATGGATGGATGGATTGATGGATGGATGAATGGATGGATGATGGATAGATGGATGGATGGATGATAAATGAATGATGAATGATGGATGATGAATGATGGATGGAGTGATGATGGACGGATGATGGATGAATGAATTATGGATGAAGGATGGATGGATAGATGATGGATGATGGATGGATGGATGGATGATGGATGCATGGATGGATGGATGGATGATGGATGGATGAATGAGGGATGGATGGATGGATGGATGGATGGATGGATGAGGATGGATGAATGGATGGATGGATGGATGGATGGATGGATGGATGGATGGATGGATGGATGATGGATGGATGATGGATGGATGGATGGATGGTAGATGGTTGAATGATGGAGGAATGATGGATGGATAGATGATGCATGATGGGTGGATGGATGATGGGCGGATGATGGATGAATGAATTATGGATGAAGGATGGATGTGTGGATGCATGCATGGATGGATGGATGGTTGGATGGATAGATGATGGATGGATGGATGGATAAATGGATGGATGATGAATGGATGATGGATGTATGGATGATGGATGGATGATGGATGGCTGGATAGGTGATGGATGGATTATGGATAGATGGATGATGGATAATGGATGAATTAATGGATGGATGGATGGGTGATGAATGGATGGATGGATGGATGATGGATGAATGGATGGATAGGTGATGGATGGATGGATGACGGACATGGATGGATGGATGATGGATGGATGGATGGATGGATGGATGGATGGATGGATGGATGGATAGATGGATCATTGATAGATGAATGATGGATGAATGATGCATGGATGGATGGATAGATAGAGTGATGAATGAATGGATGATGAATAATGGATGGAGATGATGGATGGATGATAGATGGATGGATGAGGATGGATGAATGAATGATGGATGGATGGATGGATGGATGGATGATGGATGCATGGATGGATGGATGGATGATGGATGGATGAATGAGGATGGATGGATGGATGGATGGATGGATGGATGAATGAGGATGGATGGATGGATGGATGGATGGATGGACGGATGGATGGATGGATGGATGATGGATGGATGATGGATGGATGGATGGATGGATGGTAGATGGTTGAATGATGGAGGAATGATGGATGGATAGATGATGCATGATGGGTGGATGGATGATGGGCGGATGATGGATGAATGAATTATGGATGAAGGATGGATGTGTGGATGCATGCATGGATGGATGGATGGTTGGATGGATAGATGATGGATGGATGGATGGATAAATGGATGGATGATGAATGGATGATGGATGTATGGATGATGGATGGATGATGGATGGCTGGATAGGTGATGGATGGATTATGGATAGATGGATGATGGATAATGGATGAATTAATGGATGGATGGATGGGTGATGAATGGATGGATGGATGGATGATGGATGAATGGATGGATAGGTGATGGATGGATGGATGACGGAACATGGATGGATGGATGATGGATGGATGGATGGATGGATGGATGGATGGATGGATAGATGGATCATTGATAGATGAATGATGGATGGATGATGCATGGATGGATGGATGGATGGGTGATGGATGGATGGATGGATGATGGATAATGGATGGAGAGATGGATGGATGATAGATGGATGGATGGATGAATGATGAATGATGGATGGATGGATGATGGATGGAGGATGGATGAAGGGATGGATGGATGGATGGATGGAAGAATGGATGGATAAATGGATGGATGGAAGATGGATAGATGGATGGATGATGGATGGATGATGGATGGAGGGATGGATGGATGGATGATGCATGGATGGATGATGGATGATGGATGGATGCATGGATTGATGGTTGGCTAAAGAATAGGTTTGGATGGAGGGTGGATGGATGGGGGGATGGTTGGATGGAGGGATGGATGGAATGATGATCAATGGATGGATGAATGGATTGATGGATGGATGGATGATGGACGGATGGATGATGGATGGATGGATGATGGATGATGGATGGAGGGATGAATGATGGATGATGGATGGAGGGATGGATGTATGGATGATTCATAGATGGATGATGGATGATGAATGGTGGATGGATGGATGGATGGATGGATGGATGGATGGATGGATGGATGGATGGATGGATGACGGGTGGATGATTGATGGATTATGAATGGATGGATGGATGGATGATGGATGGATGATGGATGGATGGATGATGGATGATGGATGGAGGGATGGATTTATGGATGATGCATGGATGGGAGACGAATGATGGATTGCAGGTGGGTGGATGGATGGAAGGATGGATGGAGGATGCATGATGTGTGGGTGGACTAATGGAGGATGGATGGATGATGGTTGGATGGACGGATAGATGGAGGGATGGATGGATGAATGGATGGATGATGGATGGATGATGGATGATGAATGGATGGATGATGGATGGATGATGCATGGATGGATACATGCATGATGGATGATGGATGGATGGATAAAGGATGGATGATGGATGGATGGACGGATGGATGATAAATGCATGGATGGATGAATGAATGGATGGATGGATGGATGGATGAATGAATGGGTGGATGTTGTATGGATGGACGGATATTGTATGGATGGATGATGGATGGATGGATGAATGGATGGATGGAGGATGGATAGATGGATGGATGGATGTTGGATGAATGATGAATGGATTGATGATGGATGGATGATTTATGGAGGGATGTATGAATGAATGAATGATAGATGAATGGATGGATGGATGGATGGATGGATGGATGGATGGATGGATGATGGATGGATGATGGATGGCTGATGACGGATGATGTATGGATGGATGGAGGATGGATGGAGGATTGATTGATGGATGGATGATGGATGGACGGATGATGGATGGATGGATGATGGATGGATGATCAATGGATGATGGATGGATGGATGGATGATGGATGGATGGATGATGGAGTGATGGATGATGGATGGATGGATGGATGGATGGATGGAGGTGTGGATGGATGGAGGAGGGATGGATGATGGATGGATGGATGAGGGATGGATGGATAGATGGATGGAAGGATGGATGATGGATAGATGGATGATGGATGATGGATGGATTAGGGATGGATGGATGATGGATGATGGACGATGGATGGATGGATGATGGATGGATGATGGATGGATGGATGGATGATAGATGGATGGAGGGTTGGAGGGATGGATGGATGGATGGATGAATGGATGGATGGATGATGCATGGATTTATAAATGCATGATGGATGACGGATGGATGGATAATTAATGGATGATGGATGGATGGATGGATGGATGGATGGATGCATGGATGGATGGCTTGCTTGCATTTGTGAGTCACTCCTGAACGAGGGGCGAACTTCCTTTGATTGCTGCTGATAAGGGGCTCCTCAGGGGAGCGCGCGAACAGGAGCCGGGCAAACAGAAGCGGGGTTGTGGACACCGCAGTTTGGCGCAGCAGTTCGCGCAGGCAGGGCAAGCAGGCAGGGTTTGAAGTTTTCTTGCTAGTAAGGTGCCCTCAGTGTTGTTGGTGTGGTTTTTTTTTTTTGTTTTTTTTTTTTGTTTTTTTTTCCCTCCGCTGGTTGCTTTCATTTCTTTGAGGTTTCTGTTAGTAATGGTCTCAACACGGTCGAAAACTGTGGTTGGTGTGAGTGTGTGTGACAGAGAGAACCCTCCAAAAGGATGTGTCTGTGCAGACTCATTCCTGCCCAGAGTGTTTGAGCTTATCAGTAGTGTCAGGGGTGTAGTGGAGAAGGCCTGCCTGCGGTGTGAACAGGTAAATGACCTCCTTTGCTGGTGGCTGAGCTTAGGGAGGAAGTTGACAGATTAAGAAGTATCAGGGAAAGTGAAAGGGAAATTGACTGGTGGAGTTCAACCCTTCCATCTTTAAGGGAAGCCTCTGACCGAGAGTCTGAAGGCTCATACGCCTCCCACTCTCAGGTAATAGAAGGGCACCCAGTAAATGAAGGGGAGTGGAAATGGGTCCCCACTCGGGAGGTAAAAATAAAAACCTTCCCCATCCCCCAGCCAGGTGCTGCTTCAGAACAAGTATGAGGCCCTGGAAATAGTGAGCCAGACAGATGATGATTTAGATAACTTAGAAGAAAATTGTCTACCCAGTGAGCCTCCCAGCTATGATTCATCTGTAAAAGGATCACCACCTTTAACACCAAGAAGAAAAGGAGGGTAATTGTAGTAGGTGACTCTCTTCTGAGGGAACAGAGGGCCCCATATGTCGACCGGACCCATCCCACAGGAAGTCTGTTGCCCCCTGGGGGCCTGGGTACGAAATATCACTGAGAGACTTCCTGGGCTGATTCAACCCTCTGATTATTACCCGCTGCTGATACTCCAGGCTGGCAGTGATGAGATTGAAAAGAGGAGTATCAAAGCGATTAAAAGGGAGTTCAGGGCACTGGGTCAAGTAGTTGATAGGACAGGTGCACAGGTGGTGCTCTGCTCAGTCCCTTTGGTAGCAGAGAAAAACTATGAAAGAAATAGGAGAACTCATATCATTAACAAGTGGCTCAGGGGTTGGTGTCATCGGCAAAATTTTGGATTCTATGATCATGGGGCAACTTATATGGCACCTGTTCTACTGGAACCTGATGGGATACATCCATCTGTTAAGGGCAGAAGGTTTCTAGCTCATGAACTGGCAGACCTTGTTGAGAGGGCTTTAAACTAGGTCAGAAGGGGAAGGGGATACATCTGGCCTATCTGGAAGCAGGCCCAAGGGTGATAAGACTGTGTTGGGGAGGAATCAGTGGCCCAGCTGAGGTGCATGTATACCAATGCACGCAGCATGGGTAACAAACAGGAGGAGCTGGAGGCCTTGGTGCAACAGCAGAGATATGATATAGTTGCCATCACAGAAACATGGTGGGATGAGTCGCATAATTGGAGCACTGCACTGGATGGCTACAAACTCTTCAGGAGAGACAGGAAAGGGAGAAGAGGTGGAGGGGTAGCCCTTTATTTTAGGGAGGTTTTGGATGTCATAGGTATTGAAACTAATGATGATGAAGTTGAGTCTCTATGGGTAAGAATTAAGGGGAAAGCCAACAAGGCTGACATCATACTGGGAGTCTGCTATCGTCCACCCAACCAGGATGAAGAGGTGGACAACTTATTCTATAAGCAGCTGGAGAATGTTCCAGGATCATCAGCTCTTGTTCTTGTAGGCGACTTCAACCTACCAGACATCTGCTGGGACCTTAACAGAGCAGAAAAACGGCAGTCTAGAAAGTTTTGGAGTGTGTGGAAGATAACTTCTTGTCACAACTAGTGGGGAGCCCACCAGGGCAGGGACTATATTAGACCTGTTGTTCACAAATAGAGATGGGCTAGTGGGAGATGTGAAGGTTGGAGGACACTTGGGGCACAGTGATCATGACATTATAGAATTCTCAATAATTGGTGACATAAGGAGGAATATGAATAAGATCTCTGTGTTGAACTTCCGGAGGGCAGACTTTGGCTTATTTAAGACACTTATTCAAAGAGTTCCTTGGGAAACAGCTCTTGGTAACAAAGGAGTCCAGGAGAAATGGATGTGCTTCAAAGCAGAGTTCCTGAGGGCACAGGAGCAGACTGTACCTATGTGCCGGAAGAGCGTGTCGGCAGGCAAGCGTCCAGTCTGGATGAGCAAGGAGGTTTTGAATGAACTTAGAAATAAAAGAAAGATGTATCATCTTTTGAAGGAGGGACTGATTTCTCAGGAAATATTTAAAGGGAGTTGCTAGGGCATGTAGAAAAAAATTAGGGATGCCAAAGCCCAGTTTGAACTTAACTTGGCAGCTACTGTTAAAAATAATAAAAAGAGTTTTTACAAATATATTAACGGTAAAAGGAAGGGTATAACCAACCTCTGTCCCTTATTGGATGAGGCAGGCAACCTAGTAACTAACGACGAGGAGAAGGCGGAAATGCTTAATGCCTTCTTCGCCTCAGTCTTTAGTGGTAAGACAGCTTGTTCTCAAGACCACTGTTCTCATGGGTTGGTAAGTGGTGCCAGGGAGCAGAATGGTCCTCTTGTTATCCAAGAAGAGGCAGTCAGAGAACTGCTGAGACAGCTGGATATTTATAAATCAATGGGACCAGATGGGATCCATCCCAGGGTGATGAGGGAGCTGGCAGATGAGCTTGCGAAGCCGCTCTCCATCATTTACCAGCAGTCCTGGCTCACTGGGGAGGTTCGGACGATTGGAAACTGGCCAATGTGACACCCATTTACAAAAAGGTAGGAAGGAGGATCCTAGTAACTACAGGCCAGTTAGCCTGACCTCAGTACCAGGTAAAATAATGGAGCAGTTCATAATGAGTGCTATCACACAGCGCTTACAGGATGGCCAGGGCATCAGACCCAGTCAGCATGGGTTTACAAAGGGTAGGTCGTGTCTGACCAACCTGGTCTCCTTCTATGACCAGGTGACACGCCTGGTGGATACAGGAAAGGCTGTGGATGTTGTCTATTTAGACTTCAGCAAGGCCTTTGATACTGTCTCCCACAGCATACTCCTGGAGAAGCTGGCAGCACACGGCTTGGACAGGAGCACTCTGTGCTGGGTTAGGAACTGGCTGGACGGCCGGGCCCAGAGAGTGGTGGTGAACGGTGCTGCATCCAGCTGGCGGCCAGTCACCAGTGGTGTCCCTCAGGGCTCTGTGCTGGGGCCAGTTCTGTTTAATATTTTTATAGACGACATGGATGAGGGCATTGAGTCTTTCATTGGCAAATTTGCAGATGACACTAAGCTGGGAGCTTGTGTTGATCTATTGGAAGGAAGAAGGGCTCTGCAGAGAGACTTAGATAGATTAGATAGATGGGCAGAATCCAACAACATGAAATTTAATAAGTCTAAGTGCCGAGTTCTACATTTTGGCCATAAGAATCCCCTTCAGCGTTACAAGCTGGGAACAGTGTGGCTGGATAGTGTACAGGAGGAAAGGGACCTGGGGGTGCTGGTTGACAGCCGGCTGAATATGAGCCAGCAGTGTGCCTTGGTGGCCAAGAAGGCCAACGGCATCCTGGCCTGCATTAGGAATTGTGTGGCCAGCAGGAGCAGGGAGGTCATTCTTCCCTATACTCGGCACTGGTGAGACCACATCTTGAGTACTGTGTCCAATTCTGGGGCCCTCAGTTTAGGAAGGACATTGATATGCTAGAACGTGTCCAGAGGAGGGCAACAAGGCTGGTGAAGGGCTTGGAACACAAGCCTTATGAGGAACGTTTGAAGGAGCTGGGGTTGTTTAGCCTGGAAAGAGGAGGCTTAGGGGTGACCTCATTGCTCTCTACAACTTCCTGAAGGGAGGCTGTAGACAGGTGGGAGTCGGTCTCTTCCACCAGGCAGCAACTGACAGAACCAGAGGACACAGTCTCAAGCTACGTCAGGGAAGGTATAGATTGGATATTAGGAAGAAATTTTTCACCGAAAGAGTAATAAAATACTGGAATGCTCTTCCCAGAGAGGTAGTGGAATCGTCATCTTTGACAGTGTTCAAGAAAAAGGCTGGACATGGCACTTAGTGCCATGCTATAGTCTATACTCTGAGTTGAGGTGTTTAGGACATAGGTTGGACTCGATGATCTTGGAGGTCTCTTCCAACCTCAATATTCTGTGATTCTGTGATTCTATGGATGTTGGATGAATGGTAGGATGTTTTATGAATGATGAATGGATGGATGATGGATGGATGATATATGGAGGGATGGATGGATGGATGATGGATGGATGATGGATGGATGGATGGATAGATGGATGGATGGATGGATGGATGGAGTGATGAATGATGGATGATGGATGGTATGATGACGATGGATGTATGGATGGATGATGGATGGATGGATGATGGATGGATGATGGATAGATAGATGGATGGATGATGGATGGATGGATGAATGATGAGATGGATAGATGGATGGATGGATGATGGATAATGGATGGATGGATGGATGAATGGATGGATGGATGGATGGATGATGGATAATTGATGGAGAGGATGGATGGATGATAGATGGATGGATGGATGGATGAATGATGAATGATGGATGGATAGATGATGGATGGAGGATAGGAATGGATGGATGGATGGATGGATGGATGATAGATAGATGGATGGATGATGGATGGATGATGGATGGATGGATGGATGAATGGATGGATGAGATGATGAATGGATGGATGATGGATGATAGATAGATGAATGAGATAGATGAGATGATCAAAGAGTCGATAGATGGATGGATAGATAGATGGAGAGATAGATAGATGGATGGATGAATGATGCATAGATGGATGACATGGATGGATAGATGGATGATGCATAGATAGATGATAGATAGATGGATGAATGTATGAATGAATGAATGATAGATGGATCAATGGATGGATGGATGAGATGAATAGATGAATGATAGATAGATAGATGATAGATGATAGATGGATGTATGGATGGATGGATAGATAGATAGATGAATGGATGGATGGATGATGAATGAGATAGATGATGAATGGATGGATGATGGATGGATGGATGGATGAATGAGATGGATAGATAGATAGATGATAGATGATGGATAGATGATGGATGGATAGATAGATGGATGGATGAATGGATGGATGATGAGATGAATGGATGAATGAGATGGATAGATAGATGGATGATGATAGATAGATAGATGATAGATGATGAGATGAGATGGATGGATGATAGATGAATGGATGAATGATGGATGATAGATAGAATGAGATGATGATGAATGAGATGGATGAATGATGATGGATAGATGGATGGATAGATGATAGATGAGATAGATGAATGGATAGATGGATGAATGAATGAATAGATGATAGATAGATAGATGGATGAGATGAATGATAGATGGATGAGATGATAGATGATGATGATGGATAGATGAATGAATGAATGATGGATAGATGGATGGATGGATGGATAGATGGATAGATGATGGATGGATGAGATAGATAGATGAGATGAATAGATAGATGAATGAATGAATGGATAGATAGATGAGATGAATGATAGATGATGATAGATGAATAGATAGATAGATAGATAGATGAATTAGATGATAGATGATAGATAGATGAATGATAGATAGATATAGATGAATGATAGATAGATGAATGAATGATAGATAGATGATATGATAGATGATGAATGATGGATGATAGATAGATAGATGAATGAATAGATGAGATAGATAGATAGATGAGATAGATGAATGATGAATGATAGATGAATAGATGAATGAATGAGATGAATGGATGAGATGAATGAATGGATGAATGAATGATAGATAGATAGATGATAGATGAATGATAGATAGATGATAGATGAATGAGATGAATAGATGGATGATAGATGATAGATAGATGATGGATGAGTAGATAGATGAATGAATGAATGAATGAGATAGATGAATGGATAGATGGATAGATGATGATGAATGAATGATAGATGAATGATAGATGAATAGATAGATGGATGAATGGATGAGATAGATGGATGATAGATGAATGGATGGATGGATGATAGATGGATAGATGGATGAATGGATGGATGATGGATGAATGATAGATGGATAGAATGATGGATGATGGATGATGGATGGATGGATGGATGGATGGATGGATGGATGGATGGATGGATGGATGATGGATGGATGGATGATAGATGGATGATGGATAAATGAATTATGGATGAATGATGGATGGAGTGGATGATGGATGGATGGATGGATGGATGGATGATGGATGGATGGATGATGGATGGATGAGATGATGGATGGATAGATGGATGGATGGATGGATGGATAGATGGATGAATGATGGATGAGATGAATGGATGGATGGATGGATGGATGAGATGAATGGATGAATGATGATGGATAAATAGATGAATGGATGATAGATGGATGGATGAATAGATGGATGAATGAATAGATAGTGAGACGAATGATGGATGAATGGATGAATGGATGAATGGATGGATGGATAGATGGATGGATAGATGGATGGATGAATGGATAGATGATGGATGGATGGATGGATGAATGAATGGATAGATACGATGATGGATGATGGATGTATGAATGATAGATGGATGGAAGAACATATGATAGATAGAGATGAATGGATAGTAGATGAATGGATGAATGAGATAGATGAATGGATGGATGATGGATGAATGGATGATGGATAGATAGATGATGGATAGATAAATGATAGATGATGAGATGGATGAATGAATGATGATAGATGAATGATAGATGGATGGATAGATGAATGATGAATGAATAATGAATAATGAATGATGAGATGGAGAGAGATGATAGATGATAGATGGATGAATGATAGGCGGATGATGAATGAATTATAGATGAGATGGATAGAGTAGATGCATAGATAGATGATAGATGAATGGAAATGATGGATGATGGATGGATGATGGATGGATAGAATGATTGATGATAGATAGATGGATGAGATGAGATGATAGATGGATGGATGGGAGAGATGGATGGATGGATGGATGGATGAATGGATAGATGGATGAATGAATGATGGATGATGAGATGGATGGATGGATGATGGATGATGGATGGATGGATAGATGGATGATGGATGGATGATAGATGAATGAGGATAGATGGATGAGATGGATGGATGTTGGATGAATGATGCTATAGATAGATAGATGGATAGATGATAGATAGATAGAATGGATGATGGATGAATGGATGGATGGATAGATGATGGATGATGGATGGATGATGCATGGATGAGATGATGCATGAATGAATGATGGATGGATGAATGATGATGGATGGATAGATGAATGGATAGATGGATGGATGGATGCATGAATGAATGGATGGATGGATGGATGGATGGATGGAGATGAATGATAGGTGGATGTTGTATGGATGGATGGATGGAATAGATGGATGGATGATGGATGGATGAGATAGATGAATGGAGATGGATGGATGAGATGAATGATGTATGGATGATGGATGGATGGATGGATGGATGGATGGATGGATGGATGGATGGATGGATGTATGGATGAATGGATGGATGGATTGATGATGGATGGATGATTTATGGATGGATGGATGGATGGATGGATGGATGGATGGATGGATGATGGATGGATGATGGATGGATAATCAATGGATGATGGATGATGGATGGATGGATGAGGATGGATGGATGGATAGATGGATGGAAGGATGGATGATGGATAGATGGATGATGGATGATGGATGGATTAGGGATGGATGGATGATGGATGATGGACGATGGATGGATGTATGATGGATGGATGATGGATGGATGGATGGATGATAGATGGATGGAGGGATGGAGGGATGGATGGATGGATGGATGAATGGATGGATGGATGATGCATGGATGGATTAATGCATGATGGATGATGGATGGATGGATAATTAATGGATGATGGATGGATGGATGGATGGCTGGATGGATGGATGGATGGATGGATGTTGGATGAATGATGAATGGATGGATGATGGATGGATGATTTATGGAGGGATGGATGGATGGATGATGGATGGATGGATGGATGATGGATGAATGATGAATGGATGGATGATGGATGGATGATTTATCTAGGGATGGATGGATGGATGGATGATGGATGGATGGATGGATGGATGAAGATAGATGGATGATAGATGCATAATTCATGGAAGAGATGGATGAGTAGATAGCGGATAGATGAATGAATTGATAGATGGATGGATGGATGGATGGATGGATGAGATGGATGGATGATGGATGGCTGATGACGGATGATGAATGGATGAATGATAGAATGATGGATAGATGATAGATGAATGAGATGGATGGATAGATAGATAGATAGATAGATAGATGGATGAGATGGATGATAGGTAGATGATAGATGAATGATAGATGGAAGATACATAGATAGATGAATGATGGAAAGAGATGATAGATGGATGAATGATAGATAATAGATAGATGAATGAACGAATAGATAGATAGATGAGATGGAGCAGATAGATAGATAGATAAATGAATAGATGATAGATGAATGCGTAGATATATAATAGATAGATGAATGAAGAGATGAATGGATGAGATAGATTAGATGAATGAGATGAATGAGATAGATGATAGATAGATGGATGATAGATGGATGATAGATAGATGGATAGATGAATGATAGATGGATGAATGATAGATGAATGATAGATGGAAGAGATGAGAAGATAGATACATGAATGATTGGCAGATAGATGAATGAATAAATTATGAATGAAAAATAGAATAATAGATGAATGCATGAGATGAATAGATGAATGATAGATAGATGAATTGATAGATGAAATAGATGAATAGATGATAGATAGATAGATAGATGAATGGATGAATAGATGCATAGATGAAGTAGATAGATGGATAGATGAATGTATGAAATATTGTATAGATGAATGTATAGATGAGATATTTAATAGGTAGATGGAATGGAGATGTATGGATGAAAAGATGCCTGATAGCATGAATGAAAAAGATAGATAGAGAAATAGATAGATGAATGAATGAATGATAGATGAATGATAGATAGATGGATGAATGATAGAGGATGATGAATAGATGAATGATAGGTAATAGATTAATAGATGGATGAAAGAGATAGATGGAGCGGATGAGCGGATAGATGGATAGATACCTGGATGGAGATAGATAGACAGCGTAGATATATAATAGATAGATAGATGAGATGATGATAGATAGATGAATGGATGGATGAGATGGATAGATGGATGAATGATAGATGGATGGATGAATGATAGATGAATGATAGATAGATGAATGGATGGACGATAGATGGATGGATGATAGATGGATGATAGATGGAGAGATGAGGATGATGGATGCATGAATGATTAGAATGAGATGAATAAGTATAGATGAAAAAAATAGATAAATAGATAGATACATGAATAAATAGATAGATGATAGATAGATGATGGAGTGGAATGAATAGATGAATAGATGATAGATAGATGGATGATGGAATGAATGATGAGACGGAGAAGATGGCGATGTTGATGACTTATGTATAGAGATAGATGAATGAATAGATGATATAGATGAATGGAAATGGATGATGGATAGATGGATGAATGAATGATGATAGATAGATGAATGGATGATGAATGAGATGAATGATAGATAGATGGATAGATAGATGAATGAATGGATGAGATGGATGAGCCGATGATGGATAGATGGATGGATGGATGATGGATGATGGATGGATGGATGGATGATGGATGAATGGATGATGGATGGATGATGATGGAGGGATGTTGGATGGTGGATGGATGGATGATTGATGGATGATGGATGAGGATTATGGATGAAGGATGGATGAATGGATGGATCATGCATGGATGGATGGATGGATGATGGATGGATGGATGGATGAATCGATGGATGAATGGATGAATGGATGATAGATGGATGGATGATGGATGAATGATGGGCGGATGGATGATGAATGATGCGTGTATGGAAGATGATGGATGGATGGATGAATGGATGGATAGATGGATGAATGGATGGATAGATGGATGGATGAATGGATGGATGTAATTATGAACAGATGTATGGATGGAGGTATGGATGAATGATGAATGGACTGAATGAATGGATAGATGATTAATGGGATGGATGGATGGATGAATGATGAATGCATGGATGGATGATGGATATGATGGATGAATGGAGTAGATAGATGAGGTGAGATGAATGGATGGATAGATGGATGGATGGATGGATGGATGGATGAATGGATGGATGATGGACGGATGGATGGATGGATGATAAATGAATGATGAATGATGAATGATGAATGATGGATGGAGTGATGATAGACGAACGAATGAATGAATGATTATGGATGGAAGATAGATGAATAGATATGATGGATGATAGATGATGAGATGGATGAATGGATGAGATGATGGATACATGGATGGATGGATGGATGATGGATGAATGAATGAGGGATGGATGAATGAATGGATGGATGGATGGATGAGATAGATGGATGATAGATGAATGGATGAGATGAGATAGATGAGATGGCATATGAAGTGGATAGTAGACGATGAGATGATGAGATGAGATAGATGATGCATGATAGATAGATGGATGATAGACGGATGATGGATGAATGAATTATAGATGAAGGATAGATGAGTGGATGCATGCATGGATGGATGGATGGATGGATATGATGATGGATGGATGGATGGATAGATGGATGGATGATGAATGGATGATGGATGTATGGATTGATGGATGGATGATGGATGGCTGAGATGAGTGATGGATGGATTATGGATAGATGGATGATGGATAATGGATAGATGGATGGATGAATGGATGGATAGATGGGTGATGAATGGATGGATGGATGGATGATGGATGAATGGATGGATAGGTGATGGATGGATGGATGACAGAACATGGATGGATGGATGGATGGATGGATGGATGGATGGATGGATGGATGGATGGATGGATGGATGGATAGATGGAGCATTGATAGATGAATGATGGATGGATGATGCATGGATGGATGGATGGATGGTGATGGATGGATGGATGGATGATGGGTAATGGATGGAGAGATGGATGGATGATAGATGGATGGATGGATGAATGATGAATGATGGATGGATGGATGATGGATGGAGGATGGATGAAGGGATGGATGGATGGATGGATGGATGGATGGATGGATGGATGGATGGAAGAATGGATGGATGAATGGATGGATGGAAGATGGATAGATGGATGGATGATGGATGGATGATGGATGGAGAGGATGGATGGATGGATGATGCATGGATGGATGATGGATGATGGATGGATGCATGGATTGATGGTTGGCTAAAGAATAGGTTGGATGGAGGGTGGATGGATGGGGGGATGGTTGGATGGAGGGATGGATGGAAGGATGATCAATGGATGGATGAATGGATTGATGGATGGATGCATGATGGACGGATGGATGATGGATGGATGGATGATGGATGATGGATGGAGGAGATGGATGATGGATGATGGATGGAAGGATGGATGCATGGATGATTCATGGATGGATGATGGATGATGGATGATGGATGGATGGATGGATGGATGGATGAATGGATGGATGGATGGATACGGATGGATGATTGATGGATTATGGATGGATGGATGGATGGATGATGGATGGATGATGGATGGATGGATGATGGATGATGGATGGAGGGATGGATTTATGGATGATGCATGGATGGAGAGCGGATGATGGATGCATGTTGGTGGATGGATGGAAGGATGGATGGAGGATGCATGATGTGTGGGTGGACTAATGGAGGATGGATGGATGATGGTTGGATGGACAGATGGATGGAGGGATGGATGGATGATGGATGGATGGATGGATGGATGGATGGATCGGATGGATAATGAATGATGTGATGGATGATGATGGATGGATGACGGATGGATGGATGGATGGATGGACGGATGGATGATGGATGGATGGATGGATGGATGGATGGATGGATGGATGATGATGGATGGATGGATAGATAGATGATGGATGATGGATGGATGGATGATGGATGGATGATGGATGGATGGATGGATGATGAATGATGAATGGATGATGGATGGATGATGAATGGATGGATGATTGGATGGATGAATGAATGGATGATGGATTGATGGATGGATGGATGAAAAATGGATAGATGAAGGATGGATGAATAGATGGATGCATGATGATGGATGAATGGATGGATGGATGGATGGATGGATGCGATGGATGAATGGATGAATGGATGGATGGATGGATGGATGATGGATGAATGATGGGCGGATGGATGGATGAATGATGCGTGTATGGATGGATGAATGGATGGATGGATGGATGGATGGATGGATGGATGGATGATGGATGGATGGATGATGGATGGATGGATGGATGGATGGTAGATGGTTGAATGATGGATGAATGATGGATGGATAGATGATGCATGATGGATGGATGGATGATGGCGGATGATGGATGAATGAGTATGGATGAAGGATGGATGTGTGGATGCATGCATGGATGGATGGATGGATGGATGTGATGATGGATGGATGGATGGATAGATGGATGGATGATGAATGGATGATGGATGTATGGATTATGGATGGATGATGGATGGCTGGATAGGTGATGGATGGATTATGGATAGATGGATGATGGATAATGGATGAATTAATGGATGGATGGATGGATGGATGGGTGATGAATGGATGGATGGATGGATGATGGATGAATGTATGGATAGGTGATGGATGGATGGATGACGGAACATGGATGGATGGATGATGGATGGATGGATGGATGGATGGATGGATGGATGGATGGATGGATGGATGGATAGATGGATCATTGATAGATGAATGATGGATGGATGATGCATGGATGGATGGATGGATGGGTGATGGATGGATGGATGGATGATGGATAATGGATGGAGAGATGGATGGATGATAGATGGATGGATGGATGAATGATGAATGATGGATGGATGGATGATGGATGGAGGATGGATGGATGGATGGATGGATGGATGGATGGATGGATGGATGGATGGATGGATGGATGGAAGAATGGATGGATGAATGGATGGATGGAAGATGGATAGATGGATGGATGATGGATGGATGATGGATGGAGGGATGGATGGATGGATGATGCATGGATGGATGATGGATGATGGATGGATGCATGGATTGATGGTTGGCTAAAGAATAGGTTGGATGGAGGGTGGATGGATGGGGGGATGGTTGGATGGAGGGATGGATGGAAGGATGATCAATGGATGGATGAATGGATTGATGGATGGATGCATGATGGACGGATGGATGATGGATGGATGGATGATGGATGATGGATGGAGGGATGGATGATGGATGATGGATGGAGGGATGGATCTATGGTTGATTCATGGATGGATGATGGATGATGGATGATGGATGGTGGATGGATGGATGGATGGATGGATGGATGACGGATGGATGATTGATGGATTATGGATGATGATGGATGGATGGATGGATGATGGATGGATGATGGATGGATGAGATGGATGATGGATGAAGGTTGGATTTATGACGATGCATGGATGGGAGACGGATGATGGATTGCATGTTGGTGGATGGATGGAAGATGGATGGAGGATGCATGATGTGTGGGTGGACTAATGGAGGATGGATGGATGATGGTTGGATGGACAGATGGATGGAGGGATGGATGGATGGATGGATGGATGGATGGATGGATGGATGATCGATGCATAGGTGGATCGATGGATGATGGATTGTTGGATGGATCGATGTACGGATGGATGATAGATGGATGATGGATAGATGAGAGATGGATGATGGATGGATGGATGGATGGATGAATGGATGGATGATGGATGCATGATGCATGGATGGATAAATGCATGATGGATGATGGATGGATGGATAATTGATGGATGATGGATGGATGGACGGATGGATGATAAATGCATGGATGGATGAATGGATGGATGGATGGATGGATGGATGAATGAATGGGTGGATGTTGTATGGATGGACGGATATTGTATGGATGGATGATGGATGGATGGATGAATGGATGGATGGAGGATGGAAGGATGGATGATGTATGGATGATGGATGGATGGATGGATGGATGGATAGAGGGATGGATGGATGTTGGATGAATGATGAATGGATTGATGATGGATGGATGATTTATGGAGGGATGCATGGATGGATGGATGGATGGATGGATGGATGGATGGATGATGGATGGATGGATGGATGGATGATGGATGGATGATGGATGGCTGATGACGGATGATGGATGGATGAATGGAGGATGGATGAACGATTGATTGATGGATGGATGATGGATGGATGGATGATGGATGGATGGATGATGGATGGATAATCAACGGATGATGGATGGATGGATGGATGGATGAGGGATGGATGGATGGATGATGGATGGAAGGATGGATGGATGGATAGATGGATGATGGATGATGGATGGATTAGGATGGATGGATGA
>JAKWBO010000827.1:0-25868 GCA_034336685.1 Luscinia luscinia
GCCCAACGCACCCGGGGCTGACTCATCCCGGGCGGGGCTCACCAACTTTCTTTTCCCGAGTTTTTTTCCGGATCTGACAATTCCAACCCAGAGCGGAGCCCAGCCATGGTGAGGGATTCCCGGGAATGGGGAGACGGAGGGGGAAAAAAGGGAATTTTTCCCACAAAACGCTCCAAAATTGAGTGGGGAGGGGACAGGGAGAAGTATTTTTCCAGGGAAGAGGATTTTTTTCACAAAACGCCCCAAAATTGGAGTGGGGAGGGGACAGGGGTGGTGGCAGGGATGGATTTTTCCATGGAAAAAAGAGAAGAGAGGGGTGGGAGAGGTGATTGCGGAGGGGAAGAGGGAGGGGAAAGGAGATTTTCTCACAAACGTCCCAAAATTGGGGTAGGGAGGGAGGGGATGTTCATAAGGGAAGGAAAACGAAGGGAAAAAGGGAAATGGGGGGCGGGGGGGAAGGGAAAAAACAGAGGGGGTAACAGGAATAAAACAAGGGAAAACGGGGAAAAAGGGGAATAAAACGGGGGAGAAACAGGAGGAAACAGGAAGGAGGAACAGGAGGGAAACGGGACAAAAACCGGGAGGAAAATAGGAAAACCGGAAACAGCTGGGAAAACTGAAGGAAATGGAGTGGAAAATAGGGGAAAAACCAGAGGAAAAATGGAGAAATGAGTGAAAAACAGGGAGGCTGGGGGAGAAATGGGGGAGAAACGGGGGAAAATCGGGATTATGTCCCAAAAATCCGCCTGATCCAGCGGCCGGATCCAGGCGAGCCCGCCCCGCTGGAGCCGCCGCCTCCCACGGGATTTTCCAGGAGCCGCTCCCGCTCCGAGCCCTTCCAGCTGTGCCAAGGAGCGAAATCCAGGGAAAAATGCGGCGGAACGGGTCCGGCTGAGCCCTTCCCTCATCCCAAAAAACCTGGGATACTCCTCCAGCCCTTCCCTCATCCCGAAAAAAACCGGGAGTGCGCCTTGGCACAGCTGGAATGGGCAGAGGGAGCCCTTCCCTCATCCCGAAAAAACCGGGATTGATCTCAGAACAGATGGAATGGGCACAGGAGACTCCTCCAGCCCTTCCCTAATCCCAAAAAAACTGGGGATTGCTCCTGGAACGGGCACAGGAGGCTCTTCCCTCATCCCAAAAAACCTGGGGTTGCAGCTGACACAGCTGGAATAGGAAGAGGGAGCCCTTCCCTCATTCCAAAAAAATGGGATTGCTCCTGGAATGGGCAGAGGGGACCTTTCCTCGCTCCCAAAAAAACCAGGATTGCTCCTGGAATGGGACAGGAGGCTCTTCCCTCATCCCAAGAAAATGGGATTGCTCCTTGAATGGGTAGAGGAGGCTCCTCCAGCCTTTCCCCACTCCCCAAAAAAATGGGATTGCTCCTGGAACGGTCACAGGAGACCTTTTCCTGCTCCCAAAAAACGGGATTACTCCTGGAATGGGCAGAGGGGCCTTTTCCTGCTGCCAGAAAAACCCGGGATTGCCTCTGGCACAGCTGGAAGGGGCAGAGGGGCTGGCCCAGCCCTGCCCCACCCCTAAACCCAAAATCCCCAGCCCACGGAGACGGAGCGCTGCATCGAGTCGCTGCTGGCCGTGTTCCAGCGCTATGCCGGGAAGGAGGAGCTCCTGCACCTTGTCCAAGCGGGAATTCCGGGCGTTCATGGAAACAGAGCTGGCCGCCTTCACCAAGGTCCGGGGAACGGGGCTGGGATCTGGGGGATCCATGGGGATTGGGATGTGGGGTCAGTGGATGGATGGGGTGGGGTCAGTGGGATGGGATCCATGGGATTGGCATGGGGTGGGATGGGGTTGGATCAGTGGGAGGGGATTGATGGGATGGTGTGGGGTGGGATCAGTGGAATGGGATGGGATCAATGGAATGCAATGGGATCAATGGGATGGGGGTCCATGGGATCAATGGAATGGGATGGGATTAATGGAATGGGATCAATGGGATGGGATTCATGGGATTGGGATGCGGTGGGGTCAGTGGGATGGGATCCATGGGATTGGCATGGGGTGGGATGGGGTTGGATCGATGGGAGGATTGATGGGATGGGGTGGGGTGGGATCGATGGAATGGGATCAATGGGATGGGGTCCATGGGATGGATCCATGGGATCAATAGAATGGGATGGGATCAATGGAATGGGATGGGATCAGTGGGATTTGGATGGGATGGGATCCATGGGATGAATGGAGTGGATGGGATCAATCGGATGGGATCCATGGGATGGATCCATGAGATGAATGGAAAGGGATGGAATGGAATCAATAGGATGGGATCAATAGGATGGGATCCATGGGGGTGGATTTATGGGTTCAATGGAAAGGGATGGGATCAGTGGGATTGGGATGGGATGGGTCCATGGGATCAGTGGAATGGGATGGGATCAATGGGATTGGGATGGGATCAATGGGAACAATGGGATCAATAGGATCAATAAAATGGGATTGATAGGGTGGGATCAATGGGGTCAATAGGATCAGTGGGCTCAGATCAGATCAGTGATGGGATGGGATGGGATGGGATGGGATGGGATGGGATGGGATGGGATGGGATGGGATGGGATGGGATGGGATGGGATGGGATGGGATGGGATGAGTGGGATGATCCAGAGGATCCCAGCCCTGGGAACGTGCCGGAAGGGTTTGGAGCGGGATGGGATTGTGGGAACATCACTGAATGTGATATTTAAGGGTTTCCCATCCCAAACCATTCCAGGATTCCCTGAGATCCCATCCTTCCCTAGGCAGGGAATTCCCCCTCATCCCAGGCACCAATTCCTGTTTTTTCCCCCAGAACCAGAAGGATCCGGGCGTGGTGGACAGGATGATGAAGAAGCTGGACATGAACAGCGACGGGCAGTTGGATTTCCAGGAATTCCTGAACCTCATCGGGGGCATCGCCGTGGCCTGCCACGACTCCCTGATCCTCAAATCCCCCAATCCATAAATCCAGAGGCTCTGGATCCATCCCAGATCCCTCTGGGACATCCTGTGGAACGCTGGAAGTGATGCAATGGTTGCATTCCCTTTTGTCTTTTTTTTCCCCTGCTTTTTATGGATAAATAAAAGGTTTTAAACCCTGAGTTTGGCAGGAATCCCTCGAGAGATGCTGGGATCAGTGAGGGGGGAAAGAATTCCAAAGTGATCCTCACCTGGTTATCCTCTCCAAATTCCTGGAATTCCCTCCAGGGATGGGGATCCAACCCTTCCTGAGCCCCTTGAACACTTCCCAACCCTTTTTCCAGAAAAGAAAAATCTTTCCTAATTTCCCAGCCTGGCATGGCTCGAGGCTGTTCCCTCTTGTCCTGTCCCATTCCTTAGGATCAAATCCCAAATCCCTCCTGGCTTGCCCCCAGGTTTTGGGGTCACTCTGGCGACCCAGATGTGGAGTCAGTGTCCCATTGGTCATTGGGACAGCTTTGGGGTCACTCCGTTGGGGTCACTCCTTTGGGGATTTGGGGGATCCGTGCCACGCTGTGGGAGGTGTCCCTGTCAGGCTGTCTGTGACAGCCTTGTGACACCCCCGAAAAAAGGCGGTTTGACTCAGGAAAAGGAACCGGAACCCTCGCCCTTCTCCATGACGTGTTCTCTTCCGCTTGCCTTCAGCTCCCCCCAGTTTTTGGGGCGATTTTGGGGGGTTCCGGCCTCGGGGGTCCGTGGGGGTGGGGGTTTGGGCGTGTCCCACCCGCGGCGGTGACACTGGGGACAGGAGATGGTGCTGGGGCTCACGCTGAATCTCCTCTTCCTCTTCATCGTGCAAGGTACGGGCTGGATGGGGGCGCTGGGGTGGGGAAGTGGCTCTGGGGACACTTGGGGACATGGGGGTGACCCCACCCTGTCCCCACCGTGGCTTTTCCCACAAGGTGCCACCACCGGGTCCGTCCCCACAGGACCCACCACACCATGGGGTGAAGGGATGGACTGTCCACGGGAAATCCCAAAAAAAAGCAGAAGTGAGGGGAAAATTAATCCCTGAGGAATTTAGGGCAGGAAAACTTGAAATCCTTATCCTGCCCCACTGAAGGCAAAGGGCTCCAGGAATGGTGGAGTTATTTGAATTTTGGTTTGTAATATTTGAGTTAATTTGCATTTTAAGCACGTCTGGAATTCCAAGCGGGATGAAACCCAGGAAAGGCCAAAGGCCCACAACATCATCCTCGTTTTTTGGGTTTTTTTGTCAGCGTGGGCACAAGAACCCCAACCCTTGGAGGTGAACGGAGCCGTCGGCGGGGTCGCATTTCTGAGCCCCCGCAGCCCCCAGCATCCCTCGGAATATTCCCAAATCCATTGGCGCTGGGAAAACCAGGTGATAATCGCCGTCCGGAAACGGGGGCAGGAGCCCAGGTACCCCCAGAGCCGCTTTTTCGGGCGTCTGGAGCTTTTTGACAACCAGACGCTAAAAATGAGTGAGCTGAGCGTCAGGGACAGCAGCGAGTACCACCTGTACCTGGAGGATGACACCGGCAAGGAGAGCGTCCAGAGGGTCCAGCTGAGGGTCTACGGTGAGTTTGGGGACAGGGAGATGTCCCTGAGCTCCATGGGTGCGTTGGGGAGGTTGTGACGTCATGGGGGTTGTCCAGGCGCCCCACTGGTGGGTTGAGGACGTTGTGACATCCTCAAGAAATTGTCCCAGACCTCCATGGGGACGTTGTGATGTCCTGGAGATTGTCTCACTTCCCCACAGGTGGGTTGGGGACATTATGGTGTCCTGGAGATTGTCCCAAAGCTCCATAGGTGGGTTGGGGACATTGTGACATCCTGGGGGTTTTCCAGGTGACCCCAGGTGGGTTTGGGACATCGTGACATCCTGGGGGATGTCCCAGAGCCTCATGGGGACATTGTGACATTCTGGGGGATGTCCCAGAGCCTCATGGTGATGCTGTGACATCCAGGGGGCGTTGTCCCCATGTCCTACAGGTGGATTGGGGGCGTTATGACATTCTGGGGGAATTGTCCCCGAGCTCCACGGGGCCTTTGTGCCACCCCGGCCTCTCCTGCAGATCTGGTCCCCAAGCCCCACGTGGGGGCCACCACCAGCGGCGACGCCCAGCAGTGCAACGCCACCCTCAGGTGCTCCGTGGCCCTGCAAGGCGTCACCTACGAGTGGATCCTGCTCCAGAAGCTCCTGAGGAACGACGGCCCCGTCCTGAGCTTGTCCTTCAACCCAGCCGTGGAGACCTACGTGTGCCGGGTCAGCAACCCCGTGTCCTCCAACAACGCCTCGCTGACCTACCGGCCGCCCTGCAGCTGGACAGGTGCGGCCACGGCCGGACACTGCCCCAGGAGGGGTGGCCTTGGCGTTGGAATGTCCACAGAGTGGCTTTTGGGGGAGTCTGGGGACTTTCAGAGCGATCCCAAAGAATTATTGGGGTTGGGAGAGCATTGATCCAAGGTGGGGCTGATCCTGAGTGATCCAGAGGGATCTCCAGGAATTCCTCGGACACCTCCAGGGATGGTCACTCCAACTGTCCCTGAGTCTCTTTCAAGGCCTGGCCGCCCTTTCCAGGTGGGATTTTCCCAAATTTCCCACCCTGAGCCTCAGCTGGCACAGCTCGAGGCCGTTCCTTTGTCCTAATTTGGGACTCCACCCCAAAATTGACCCCACTGTGGTGTCGGAGGATCCCTGAACCCCAAAATGAACCCATGGGCTATTGGGGGGTCCCTGAACCTCCAAAAATCAGAAGAGTTCAGGGGGGTTGTCCCAAAATGATCCCTCTTTCCCTGGGAGCAGATCCCAATTCCCAAGGCGGATCCCTGGGGTTGGTGGGATTTCCCTTTCCCAAATCCCTTTCCTGGATTTGGGGCCATCCCAGAGCTCCTGGATCTCCTTCTGCCTCCAGGGGAATCCTCATCCGCCACCTGTGCCACGCCCAGCGCCCTGGTGGCCCTGGGACACCTCGTCCTCCTCTTCCTCCTGCTTGCCGTGGCCTGAGGACACTGCAGGTGACACCTGCTGTCACCTGCTGTCACCGCCTGTCACCTGCTGTCACCTCCTCACCTTCCACCGCCACGGGGACAACGTTTGGATGAAGATCCCAAATCCCCGGATTCAGGAAAACGCGGTTGTTCAACCAGAATGGAATCGCGGGAATTGCTTCATTTATGGTTAATTTGGAAACTGGAATAGTTTAATTGATGGTTAATTTGAAAATTGTCCCTGAACTAGAACTCTGAATTTAGAATTTTCCCCTGAAATCTGCAGGGGGACCCAATGTGAGCCTTTTCTGGGGTTTCCTGGAATTTTGGGGTATCCTCGTTTTTTTGGGATGCCCTCAAAGGGCAGAGCCAAGGAGGCACCTTTGGTTTTCCCGGCTGGGGAGGGTTTAGGGTCAGTTTCGGTTTTTCCCAAATGTTTCTTTGCACATTAAATTTGATTTGAACACCACATTTTTTGTATTTTTCTGGATTTTTCCTGGGCTGGGACATCCCACAGCTCAGGGATCCGAGGGGATGATGGAAAAATCTCAGAGATGCTTCCGCCCCAGCCTCGCTTTTGGGAACAAAATTCCTTCTTTTGTCCCCAGAGGAGGATGTGGCTCTGGAGGGTAGGACACGGATCCAGCAGGGTGGGAAGAAATGTTGTAGGAATGATGGTGAGATGATTCCTCAAAAAAAAAAAAACAAATGGAAAAATTTGGGACTCTTCCAGCTCTACCAATCCAGCCCAAAAGGGAAAATCAGGATTTCCCAAAATAAAAATTCCACTTTAAGCAATGACTCCCAAGGCTGGAATCACCCAGAGGCCAACAGGGAATTCCTTGGAAAATTCCAAGTAATTCCAGCCCTGCCTGAGGAGCAGCTTGGGATAATTCCTGCTCCTTGGATGATGATTTTAACACCAAAGTTGATTTTTCCAGTGGAAATAATTTCTTGCTCCATTTCCATGTGGAGATTTTGAGCTTTTATTCCGCTTATAAAATCCAGGATATCAAAGAAAACATCTGGAAATTAATAAATAGTGACGCTGGTACTGAATCTTGGTTTTCCAGCCAGAAAATTCCAGGATGAGTTGATGGGGAAAAGAAAGGATTTAGGATCATTATTTCCACTTAAAGAGATTTTTCCTGTCATTTTATGTTCCTTGTTCCCAAAAATGTTTCCCAAAAGGAATTTTTTCCTGGATGATTTCACTTCATTATTTTGTCCTGCCCAATTCCAGCCAAGCCCAGGTGAGGAAAATTGGTTTTTGGGGGATCTTTTTGCTTTTCTGGACCATTTCTGGATTGAAAATCTTCCTGTTGGGACATGGGGTCACACAGGTGGAGAAATCCATGAAGAAATCCAGCCTGACCATGGGAATTCCAGGTGGGATTTGTGCCTCTAAAAACACCCCCAAACCCCAAAATTCCTTCCAGAAAAATCCCGAAATACCCTAAATACTCCAAAACCAACGACTTCACCACCCCAAAATCCTTCCAAGTGCCCATTCCAGAAGTTTCCAGGAGGAACCACTGCTGTTGTTTCCAGACTAATTCATCCTGTGCTTCCCCGTCCATATTTTTTCTGGAAAAGTCTGATTTTGAGAAATGACAGGTTTGGGTATTTTCACCTCATCAGGTGCCTTCTCAGCAGGGAGGAGGAGCTCACAGGATATTACGTGTGGGTTTTTGGGGTGGTTTCTGGGTTTTTTCGGGGTTTTTTTTTTGTCGTTCAATTTTCATTTCACCAGCAGCAAAACCTCCGAGCTGGGCTCACCTGAAAAGCAGCGGGATCCTGGGATTATCTGGGATTGGGTTTGGGTCAAAAATCCTGGAATTCTATCCTTGAAACCACAATAAATCCATCACAGCTCGGATTGTTGGATCCAACCTCAGAGATCCTGGAATTTCTGCTCCACACCCTGAAAATCGGGAAAAGCGACGAAATTTGGAGAAAGAAAAAAGCAAAAATCTCTCGTATTTCCTCCACTGAAACCAGTCAAGATTTTCTCAGCATCAGATCCACGACAGGAATTTTTTTTCCTGCCATTCCCAGTCATTCCAGGAAGGACCAAACCCATCCCCAAATTCACCCAAATTCACCCAAATTCACCCAAATTCACCGAGAATGAGGATTTGGCTTCTCCCAGGTGAGTTCTTGGGGTCCTCCCATCCTTCTCCTCGCTGTGGATCCTGTGGAGCTCCAAGATGGGATATTCCCAGGAAACCTGGGGTTTTCCCACCTTTGGGGGATGGAGCAGATTTTGGGATGTTCCAAGGAGCCGCCCACATCCTTTGAAGCTTCCACCTCCCCAGAGCTGGAAAAATCCAGGACATTCCTTTAAAACTGGAATTTTTCCTCTTTTGTTTTATCTCTTTTGAGGACCCTCATCAGGATGAGGCAATTCTGGTGGAAAACCAAATCCATTTTTCTGCTTTTCTCCGCAGCTATTGGGGCGTGAAGCACAATCCCCCGCACTTTGAATAATTTCCGATTGACGAGAGGAAAAGGCAAAAATTTCGGCTCGGTCACAGCAAAAACAGGAAATGCGAGGCCCGGGGCTGAAAACCCTCCCATCAGCACCTGCTCTGAACCTGGGAGCGGCGGAGGCTCCGTGATCCTGGGATGGGCTCTGGCAATTGGCTCCAGCTGCTCTTCATCCTCGGAGCTCTTTGGGGTATGTTGGCGCTCCTCCCAAATTTTGGGGATTTTTGGGTGTTTTTCCTTGATTTTAGGGTTTTTTGGGGGCCTTTAGGACTTTGGGGTGGAGGTGCTCCAGGTGGGGTGTGAGAAACTCTTCCAGAGGGAGGAGGGGATTTAAAGAATGATCATTAAAAATTATTTTCCAGCTGGAAAAGTGAAGGATTTGGGCGAATTTTAGCGGGGTTTTGAGAGCCCTGAGGGGCTGGGAATTACAGAGGAAGATTCTGGGTGGATTGGCTCAAATCACCAGGCTGGGAGATGATTTCCAAGGAATAAAATCATGGAATGGTTTGGGTTGGAAGGACCTTTTCCTTTTCCATTCCTTTCCATTTTGCCCTTTTCCTTTCCTTTTCCTTTTCCCTTTCCTTTCTCCTTCTTCCTTTTCCATTTTCCCTCTTCCTTTTCCCTCTTCCTTTTCCTCTTTCCTTTCCTTTTCCTTTTCCTGTTCCTTTTCCCTTTCCTTTTTCCCTATTTTCCCTCTTTTGCTTTCCTTTTCCTTAACTTTCCTTGCCTTTCCTCTTCCCTCCTTTTCCTTTTCTATTTTCTTGCCAGGGCAAAACCGATGGAAAAAGACTTTGAGAAAAGTGGGGTGGGGACCTTTCTCTGCTTTTAGGAAGCTCCAGATTTGGCTCCTCCTTTCCTCCTCCCTCGTCCTCCTCTTCCTCTTCCTGCTTCTCCTCTTCCCCCTCCTCCCACAATTTCCTACAAAAACAAAATTTGTTTGCCCAGAAATGAGGAGAATCTGAATCAGGGAAAATCTGAACCGAGGAAAATCTGAATGGAGAAAATCCAAATCAAGGAAAAGCTGAATGGAGGAAAATCTGAATTACTGGCTTGGAATAAAAAAACAGCAAGAGGGGTTTTTGGGAAAAATCTTCCACGGAAATCCGGGGCGTGAAAGATGAAACTCTTCAAATTTTATTTTTTGTTCAAAAAACCCAACCTGGAACCAATTCAACCAGAAGGAAAATGTAGGATTTGTACAGGACTGCACTGACAGGTGGCTGCAGATTCCCAAAATTCCAGAATATTTGAAGTTGGGAAAGAGTCTCCTTTTGGAATTTTGGGGTTTCTCCTTGGTTTGGGGTGTCTCCCTTGGATCTGGGATCCTGTGGATCACCAGGCTGGATCCAGTGTCAATTCTCACCTGGATTTCCAGATTTCTCCAGGATTGGGATGAGGATGATCCCTGTGAGCCTCAACCCTTCTCCCTCTCTTGCCCTCCCAGGGATCGGAGCCAGGGAAACGCAGTTGGGAATTTTGGGAGAGCCAGCGCTCCTGCAGATCCCCCGCGAGTTCCAGGAGGCGCGCAGAGGAATTCGGGAAGCCTCTTGGAAAAAAACCATGGAGGGTCGCGAAGAAGACAATCCTGCTGAAGATTTCTGGCGGGAATGCCACGGGAGTATGAGGCGGGAAGCAGATGCGCTTCCACAAGGGAATTTTCCTGGAAATCCTCAACACCAGCCGGGATGACGAGCGGCTCTACAGTACAGCGTCAGCAAGAAGCAAGAGGAGGAGCTCTGGCAGATCCAGCTGCAGGTGTTGGGTAAAAAAATCCTCTGGGAATCAGTCGCAATGGAAGATCCCAGCTTTTCCGGAATGTTCCTGGGTTTTTCCGGAATGTTCCTGGCTTTTCCGGAATGTTCCTGGGTTTTCCTGGAATGTTCCTGGGTTTTTCCTGGATGTTTCAGGCTTTCTTCCCTGGAAGTTCCTGGCTTTTCTGTTCTTGGATGTTCCTGCATGTCTCTTTTCCTGGAAGTTCGATTCTGGCATTTTGGGACAAAGTTTGGGAGGCGGGTGGCAGTAAAGGGGGTGGGAAATGCCTACTTCAATGATCCTAAAAAAATATCCTGGAATTCCCAATTCTCCCTTTTCCCAGAGCTGGAGGCTGATCCCAGCTTTCTGCTGGAATTTCCCAACATTTTGCTGGCTATTCCCAGCCTTTCCTTGAAATTTCCTGATATTTTCCTGGATGTTCCTGGGGTTTTTCTGGATGTTCTCAGCCTTTCGGGAGCAGGTCTGGGATGCAGGTGGTGATCGAGGAGGTGGAAAACCAAATCCTGGAATTCCTGCCTTTTCACAGAGCCGGTGGCCAATCCCAACATCCAGATCCTCCATGGGGAATTGTCCAACGGCAGCTGCTCCTCTCCCTCCTCTGCACCCTCGGAGAGGCCGGGGGATGAGGTTTCCTACAGCTGGGACAGCTGGGATAACGGGACGGGGGATCTGCTCCGGGAGCAGCAGAGTCCTGAACGTCTCCTATTCCCTCACGGAACGCCCGGCGTCCGCTGCGTCTGCACCGCCAGGAATCGCGTCAGCAGCTTGTGACGTGGCCTTGACTCTTCCCAGTGTGGCTCTGAGCAGCGAGGTACGTCCTGGAATCCTGGAATCCCAAAATCATGGAATCTCAGAATCCCAGAATCCCAGAATCCTCAAATCCCAGAATCCTGGAATCCTGGAATCCTGGAATCCTGGAATCCTGGAATCCCAGAATCCCAGAATCATAGAATCACAGAATTCAGAATCATGGAATCATGGAATTCAAATTCCAGAATCATGGAATCCCAGAACCCCAGAATCCCAGAATCGGAATCCGGAATCCCAGAATCCCAGAATCATAGAATCACAAATTCCAGAATCATGGAATCATGGAATTCCAGAATTCCAGAATCATGGAATCATGGAATCCCAGAATCCCAGAACTCCAGAATCCTGAAATCCCAGAATCCTGGAATCCCTGAACCCCAAAATCACAGAATCGTAGAATCCCAGAACCCTGAATCCCAGAACCCCAAAACCCAGAACCCCAGAATAATGGAATCCCAAGTCCTGGAATCACAGAATCTCAGAACCCCAAAATCTCAGAACTCCAGAATCATAGAATCCCAGAACCCCAGAACTCCAAAATCTCAAAACTCCAGAATCATGGAATCGCAGAATCCTGGAATCCCAGAATCTGGGAGTCTCAGGATCCCAGAATTCCAGGATTGTGGGGTGAGAAGGGAGCTCTGGAGAAGTCCCGGTGCTGTCAGGGCAGGGTGGGAATTTGATGTATTTGGGTGGAAATCTAGAATTTTGTGTGGAAATTTTAGAGATTTCTCTGGATATTTGAGATATTTCTCTGGATTAATGGGATCCACCTTTGCATGAGAGATTTTTATGGATGTTGGAGATATTTCTATCGGATATTTGAGATATTTGAGATATTTCCGTTCCTCAATCCCCCCTTAAAGCCACCAGGAACGTTTTTAGTTTGGGGTTAGTGGTTTTTTTTTTCTGACCCCAAATCCAGCCCCCCAGCAGGTTTTTAGCTCAAATAAGGCAAACAAAGAGAGCTCAGAGGCGTTTCCTGCCCTTGGTTTCCTGCAGCAAATCAACCCCAAATCAGGTGACAGGGGGACAAATTCATGCTCCAAATAAGGTAGTGAAGAGACAAAATTCAGATCAAAATTAGGGCACCATGGTGACAGAAATCAGCCCCAAAGTCAGAGACAAAATTATCTAAAATCTAGGGACACAGGTGACAAAAACCAGTCCCAAAATCAGGTGACAGGTGATAAAAATCAGCTCCAAAAATCAGATAATGAGGTGATGAAAATCAGTCCCACAATCAAGGACAGGTGACAAAAATCAGCCCAAAATCAGGTGGTGAGGTGACGAAATGCTCTGGGTGCCCTGGTGCCACCTCCCAGTGTCCCCTCCTGTCCCAGGTGTCCCTGGGGTGAGGACAGAGCTCCTCGTGCCGCTGGTGGCTCTCAGTGTCATCCTCATCGTCATCGTGGCCATCGCCACCTTCAGGGCCACCACTTGGCCAAACGTGAGTTTGGGGGTCCTGGGAGTTGGGGAGGGGGCCCTAAGGGCTGATTCCCAAAATCCCAGAGATTGGGAAAGAATTCCGAGGTCATCGAGTCCGAGCTGTGACCAGTCCCCATCCAGTCACTTCGATGTCGGTGGTTCCTTGGACCAGGCCGCCCCTGGAGGTCTCTGAAGAATTCCTGGAATTCCTCGGGATGACCAAAAGGGGACTGGACACCAGTTGGAATTCTTTCCAACCTGGATAATCTCAGGATTTGTCACCTGACTCCCTCCACAGGTTACCAGGTCCCCTCCCAAGTCACTCAAGATAGTGCCACCAGTGCCACCATCTATGCTCAGGTGCAGGTGAGGGGAAAAATGGGTGAAAATGGGTGAAAAGGGAAAAAAAGTGGGGGGAGAAAGTAGGGAAAAGGGGAAGAAAAGAGGGAAAAAGAGGAAGAAAAAGGTGGAAAGGGAAAGGTGGAAGAAAGGAAAAAGGAAAATGGGAGAAAGGAAAGATGGAAGGGGAAAAATAGGGGGAAAAGGCGGGGGAGGAGGAAAAAAAATGGGAAGGGGGCAGAAAAGGAGTAAGAGAGTGACATTGGGGGTAACCCATTCCTGCTGCCCCTGGTCAGCAGGAATTTGAGGAAATTCCCACGGTAGGTTTGGGGACAAACTCCAGGATTTTCCACCTTTTCCAAACTCCACTGGGCACAGACCCGGCAGGAAAACGTGGTGGCAGCACAGGAGTGGCCCTGAGGGACATCTTAGGGACACTCAGGTGCCGCCAGGTGCCCCCAAGACCCCTCAGGTGCCCGCCAGGTGTCTCAGATCGCTGCCCACCCTTTGTCCTCTCCCTCAGAAGCCCAAAGGGACAGTCCCCAACGCCACCCCTGTTTCATGCACCACCATCTACGCTGGCGGCCACCGGGCCACCCCTCGCGGCCACCGACGGAGCCCCCCAGTCCCCAGCAGCGTCCCCAACCCCACAGGGACACCCCCAGGTAAGAGGGACTGTCCCCAACCCCCTCCTGTTGGGCATCCCCTGGCCAGGCCACCTCACTGACCCCCAAATTTTGTCCCCTCCAAGGACACCACCACGGTTTATGCCAGTGTGACTCTTCCCGTGGCCTGAGCCTCTCCTGGGATCCGCTGATCCTGGGGAATCCTTTAGGAATCCTGAGTGACCCCAGAGGAATCGGGGCAGAACTCTCGGAGTGTCCGGCGTGGTGGCTGGAGTGGTGTGGGATAGTCAAGCGAGGGCTGGACATTGGTGAGGAACCTGCCCTGGTTGTGGCTGAGGAATTCCAGCAGGATCCTGGAGCGGTGCGAGAAGGGAGAGAAGGCTCTGGATGCGCCCTCGGAGCTGGGAATGCTGGAGGATCCCAACGGGAATGGTCATTCCCACATCTCTGACCCCAGGAATGGTCATTCCCACTCCTGTGACTTTTGGGAATGATCATTCCCAGACCTGCCACCCCAGGAATGGTCATTCCCACATATCTGACCCGGAATGGTCACCTGTGACCCTGGGAATGGTCATACCCGCTCTTCAGCCTGAGGAAGAGTGTCGGGATTTGGACTCCAACCTCATCCCGTCCCTGATTTCCAGAGGGAGCTCACAGGGAATTCAAGAGGAAAAACGAGAAGTAGTTTTCTATTTTGAGCTCTGGGATGCATTAAAACCTCAAATCCGCCAGGTTTTGGCCCCAAGGAGAAGAAATTTTGGGGACTCCCCTCTGTGGGAGGAGCCACGTCCCCACCAAACTTTCCCATTCCTATCCTTTCTCACTGATCCAAGGGATTTTATAATCCCCAAATTATCTCAAGTGTCCACAGGTCCAAGCTCACCCGTTGCGGCAGAGGGAAAAATAAAATAAACTTGGAATATTTTTTAAAAAATGTTTTGGGAATTGGACTTATGGAGGAGTTTCCCAGGCTGGACCTGGATTTGGGGGAAGAGAATCCAAAGTTTTTACCTGGTGAAGGGCAGGTCAGACTCATCCTTGTGGCTCTGAATTGGTGGAAAAAACCCAAATTCCATCAGGGAGGAGCCCTGCAAGTGCCCAGGGAGGTTTGGAGTGGCTGCCACTGGAGGTGTCCAAGGTGAGCAGCGGCCACAGGTTGGACTCGGTGACCTCGGAGCTCTTTCCCAACCCCATAAATTCTGGGATTCTGCAGATCCTGGAAGTGGCAGGCAAGAAATTGAGTCAAATTGTCCCTCCTGGGTCGCGTCACCCACAGTTGTCACCCCTCATCATAGTGTGACAATTGTGTCAGTGTAAACAATTGTAAGGGGGCGTTTCTGTGACTTCTGCAGTTCCCGGAAAGGCCCCCAACCTTGGGCAGCCCCCAGACAGAAGGGGACACTTGGCTGATGTCCCAAGAGAGGTGACACCTCAAAACCCACAGGATTTTGAAATAACAAACATCCCAAAAATCCCACCCTGTGCGTGCAATTTTGTTCCCTGAAATTCCCGAATTCCCAAATCCCTCCTGCTCTCTCCATCCCACCCCCAGCCCGTGCCCCTCCTACCTCAGCTCCCAGCCAGCCCCTGGAGCAGCCCCAGAGGTGCAGAGACACTTAGGGACAGCTTGGACAGCCCAGCATAGTCAAGAAATTTGGGAGGAATATCAAGCGTCAAAATGCCTTTCCAGCCCCAAAACCCTCCTCATCCCAGACCCCCAAATTCCCATTCCAGCCCAAAATCCTCCTCAATCCAGACTCCAAATCCACTTTCCAGACCCAAAAATCTCATTCCCACCCCAAATTCCTCTCAGCCCCAAAATATTTTCCTTAACGTCCCTCCCAACCCAAACCAGTCTGGCCCAGCAGCTCCCAGTTCCTCACTGGGACAGCAGAACCAGAGTTATTTTTAGGATTTTCCCTCCATCTGTCCCAGCTCACTTCCCCTGACCCCAAAATCTCACCACGAGGAGTCTGTGTGTGACCTTCCGAGAATAACTGGAATTTGGGGAAGTGTTGCTTTCCCAAATTACCACTGTCCTGTGTCTGGGGTTGGCTTTAGGGGAGACTGAGAGATTCCTTTATGACTGAGGCTGAGGACTCGAGGCAGGTCCCACAGAGCCCCTGAGGCATTTGTAGGTGCAGCTGCCGCTCCACCTTTACTTGGAAACGGAGTTGGTTTTTTAAATCTCAACTTTCCTCACCTTTGCTTGGAGATTGAGTTGTTTTGGTTTTTAACACCTCGACTTTCCTCACCTCTGATTAGAAACTGAGTTTTTCTTTTTAAACACCTCAAGTTTCCATTGCCGGTTTCCATGCACTCATTGTGTGTCAAGTTTATCATAAACCAAAAGTTTTACGCTCCACCCACAATTCTGAGGTTTCTCAGGCTCTCTTGTTCCTCCTCTTTGTTGCCATCATTTTTCGGCATGCCCAGTGCTCTAGAATCCTCCCTGTGCTCTGCATACCCATGGACAAATTTTGGATCCCTCTTCTCACCACACTCATACTCCTCTACCAAACCAGTAAGTGCCAGCTGCTCCTTTTCCCTTGGGAAGAAGATTTTGGGGTGGTTTTAGGTGGTCTTAGGTTGGTTTTCAGAGCAGCTCCGAAGGGTGGATTTGCAGCCGAGGTGAAAGATGCTGCCACGGATCACTTGTTACCATGGAAACCTGATGATGGACGGCTGATGTCCACCTCTGGTCCAGCCTCTTTCCAAATGTTCTCCAGACATCTTGCTCTACTCCTGCTCCTCTCCACATTGCCTCACAATTTTGGAGGTCCTAGGGTGTTTAGAGGTTGGAAAAAGGAAATTAGGCAAGGTCTGACTGCAACCCTTCCGTGGAGCTTCTCAGAGGGTCTTATCTCACGAATTCTGTGGCTTTGTTAACCAGAAAACTTCCTGCAAGTTTATCTTCACCAAGCACTTTGTCTTTCTCATGGTCGGAGAAATTCTGTTGTCTGTGTCCCAGAGGTGGCTGAGGCTGACAGAGCCAGAAATTCCAAGCCCAGTCTCGGGGCTGAGCCAGGATCAGTTCCCTGTTCAAAAAACTGGGAAGAAAAACTTTGTTCCCAATCTAGACTGGATGGCAAGATTTTGTTCTTTGTTTTCTGGCTTTTTTTGTAATGGGAAGTTGAGAAAATGACAAAAACAACTTCTTCCTCCTTGAATTCGTGACCCAAGGTCAGGGTGTTCACTGCAGGGGAGGGAGGGATCCAGAGGATCTTGGACATTGTCCTGGGCTGCATCTGGAGCATGGGAGGATTCCCATCTCGGGTCTTGTGTGTTCCCACCGGAGTGGAGAGATCCCACCTGAAATGGGGAGATCCCACCCAGAATGGGAATCCCACCCAGAATGGGGAGGTCTCACCTTCCATGAGCCCCCTGCCTTCGAACAGCACCAGCCCTCATGGGCTTCGTTCTCTGAGTTGAGCAACTTCATCCCACATTTATCCCACCTTGATCCCACCTTCATCCCGCCTTGATCTTACCTTCCTCCCGCCTTGATCCCAGCTTGATCCCAGCTTTTGATTCCATCTTGTGTCACTGCCCGAGGTGTCTCTTTAACTTTGAGATCACCTCAGGAGGACATAAAGGTGGTTTAAATCCTGTTTTTCCCCAAAGCCACCCATGAGAGATTGCAGGAGGCTGTTTTCAAGGCTTCAAGGATTGTTTATTGTTTCTTGTCTCAGGAACTTTCTGCCCAGCTAACAGTGGTCTTCTCAGCCAGGCATCCAGGATGGAATCTGCCTGGTGAAGGCAGGACTTATCTCATATAGTCTACATTCCGTGCTAAATGTTTATAACAATTTTCCAATACAATACAGTCTTATTAAACAGTCCAGCTCTGATCCCATTCAATCTGAAAGTGCCAGCATGTCACCCAGCATAGATTGGCACGGAGAAGAAGGAGGAAGAGGTATCCACACCCCAAATTCTCCATCTTGGCCACGTGTCCCTTATCACAAACATCCCAAAAGTCTATTTATTTACGTTCTAACAACCTAATTTGCACTTTACTAATTTGGGTGGCTGGTTTCCATTCCCTCTGTGTTGGTAATTTCCCCAGGGGTTGGAATTCAGTGCCTGAGACGCCAGGATCTCACTCAGGGATCTTTGAGACCCTTGCCAGGGGGTTTTGAGACCCCCAAGGAGGCCAGAGGACTACTCTGGACTCCCAGATCTTGATCCCAGCTTTTGATCCCACCTTGATCCCACCTTGATCCCGCCTTTGATCTCTCCTTGATCCCAGGCTTTTCATCCCATCTGCATACAACCTCCATCACACCCTCATCCCATGTTCTCTCCCCACTTTCTCTCCCCAGAGAGCGCCAAGCGACCCTACGGAGCTGATCGGGGCTGTGGGTGGGTCCGTGACCTTCCACATCCAGGACACAACAGGTGGAGATGTAGCAGTCTGGAATTTGAAAATAAACACATAGTGATTGCGTCATTTGAGGATCCTCCTCAAGCCATATTTTCAAAACAAACATTCAAAACTCGTTTTGCTGTCTCCGAGAAGGGCCATGCACTCACCGTCTCCCAGCTGAGGCTGGAGGATGCCGGGAAATACTCTGTAACCATTGGAGAAAAGATCCACCTTCATCCTCCATGTGTACAGTAAGTGCTTTTAGTGGATTTGGGGTTTTCTTACACTTTAAATAAAAGAGGTTTCTAACACCCGTGTGCCCCCAGGAGAGCTGACAAAGCTCACAGTGACCTGTGAGGCCCAGAACTGCTCCTCAGACTGGAGCTGCCACTTCTCCCTGCTCTGCTCCTCATCTGGCACCAATCTCGGGAAGGTCACCTACACCTGGAGAGTGGGAGATCGGCTGTGGAACCAGGGCCCCGAGTTGCTGTTGATGAATAAATCCTTCTTGGAGGAGCCGGGGCCGCTGATGTGCACAGCACGGAACCCTGTGAGCATCAGGAACATCACTGTCACCAACCCTGGCATGCTCTGCATAGGTGAGAGCCAGGGAAAGGTGGGAATTTAGGATAGGATAGGCTGATCCCAGTCCCTGAGAGCCAGGAAAAGTCTGGGATTTGGGGATAGGATTTGGGGATGGGATGGGATGGGATGGGATGGGATGGGATGGGATGGGATGGGATGGGATGGGATGGGATGGGATGGGATGGGATGGATGGGATGGGATGGGATGGGATGGGATGGGATGGGATGGGAATGATGAGGTTGGGATGGGCTGATCGTGGTCCCCTGAGAGCCTGCAAAAAAAGCGAATTTGGGGTTGGAATGGGCTGGTCCCCCTTTCCCACGATGCAGCAGGAGCTCTGACCCCTGTCCCTGCTCACTTCCCTCACCAGAAATCTCCACGCACCGTCCCGGTGAGCTGCCAAGTCCCTCCGTGATCCTCGAATGTCCCTGAGTGTCCCTGAGTGTCCCCGAGTGCCCAGTGCAGCTTTTCCATGTCTGGCCAGGAAGGGGAATTGGGGAGGTTGAGCCCAGCACCCTCCAGCTCCTCCCAAAATTCTTTCCCAGGGAATGTTTGGGCTCTTCCCAGAGGTCCCAGGGACAGGACAAGGAGTGGTGGCCACAAGCCCAACCCAAATCCCAAAGCTACTCCCAGCTTACCCATCTGGAGCCATCCCAAAGCCACCTGGCCGTGTTCCCATGTCCTCTGCTCTGGGTCACCCCGCCCTGAGACATCTGCAGAGTTCCTTTCCCTCCCAATATCTGTGGGATTTTGGGATTTTGGGATGTGAGGATTCTCTCCCACCCTGCTTCAGACAAGTTGCCTCTGCCCTGGCTTGGAGTAAGCTCTCCTGGACTAAGGGATCAGGGAGGGATTAGAGGCCAAATTCCCTCTGCCCTCCAAGACAGTAATAGTCAGGATTATTTTGGGATGTTGCCACTGGATCTTCTCCCGTTTCCAGGCTCCCTCTCCATCAGCGGGGTCACGATCGGGCTCATAGCCACGATTGGAATCAAGGTGCTTTTGTTGGTTCTCCTCCTGCTCCTCCATAAACCCAAAGGTGAGCATGGAAAACCATTCCTGGAGCCCTTTTGCTGCCCGCAGGTGGCGCCTTCCATCAGCGCCTCCGGCAGCCACGACATCGACCATAGGGCAGGCATGTTCTGGTGGATGCTTGTGAGCTTGACCCAATCTCTGGGGACAATTACCACAAAATCTTAGTGATGAGTTCCAAATGAAAGGGAGGCTGAAGCCTCTCCCGGTGTTTAAATCTGTCCTAATACAGGTCAACATGGTAGACACGATGTCATAGTCTGGCTGCAGTCCAGGATTTACAGGACAAGGTTGAACGATAGAGGCTTGGCTCCACACATTACAAAAAATTATCAAGGTATTGAATACGGATTCACTGGCACGAGTATGATATTAAGCATATAGCCCAAGTGCTGTTCCAGCCTGTTCAATTTACAGTTTTGAAGATAATTGGAGACGGATGGCTGAAAAGGCAGCCACATCGACCTCAGACACATCCAAGGTTTGGGTGGGAAGCAACACTCTCATGGGACTGCATTGCTTTTCTAATAAAAAAATTTAAAAAATTAAACTAAACTGAACTATATTAACTAAACTATATTAACTAAACTAAAGTAAATAAAATAAAATAAAATAAAATAAAATAAAATAAAATAAAAATAAAATAAAATAAAATAAAATAAAATAAAATAAAATAAAATAAAATAAAATAAAATATCGATAAAAAATGAGGGCAGTTTTTTGCGGCTGTGGAGAGTCTCACATAAATTTGGCACTCCACATTCTCCAACAGAGTCAAGCCATTGTCAAAGGTGCTCATGATGCTCTGAAGCGTTTTGGACAAGTAGAAAAGGGGAATGGCTGGCGAAACACCACACAGCAGTTGGAAAAAACTTTGTACACCATCAATTACCTCAAAGTGCCACAAGATTCAAATAATCCTGTCATTGTGAATCGTTACAGGCTGCAGACGAACCACGCCTGCCTCGAGCAAGGTTTTTATACGTGACCTGACCATGAACAAGTGGAAGCGCCGCATGAACTCATCGTTTGGGGCCGTGGGTGCGCTTGTGTCTCAACGGATACCGGGGTGTGCTGGTACCTGCACGGTGTGTCCGCCCGACCTGCAACGTCAGACAGAGTGTGGCGATGCACAGCCTTCAAATGCTGAACAACCAATCACCAACCAGATCATCCCTCTACAAGCAGAGAATGAACATTCATCTCTTCGTGTCTGAACTGTTTTGAAATAAATAAGAGATTTTTAGACAGATTTTAAAATGCATTAGAAATTGTAATAGATTTTAATTCTGGTGAAACAGTAACAGATTGTTGGGAAAGACGAGACAGAGAAAGCTTGCAAATATGAATGCCCAGATTCTGAAAACATAAGCGAAATTGAAATGAAAGCTACTTTTGAGATGCCAAGCCTTAGTTACTGAATTACCATGAAAAATAGGATGGGCCCTGAAGGCAATCTCCTCATGACAGAACAATGCCCTCGGCCAGAGAGCAACTCCAAAGGTCACAAAAAGACTTGTCAGGGTCCAAAGATTAGATCTTAGGGTTTAAAATGAACACACTATGCTAATATAAGGATTTCTATAGGCTCTATGTAAATGCTATAGAATTTGTATTTTGTATTAGATTAGTTAGTGGAAATTAGAATATTCATCATGGAAGAATATTTATTGTATTGCAAACGGGAAATCGCTCTCTTGCCTCTCCTTCTTGCCCTCTTCTCCTCTCTCTCTCTCTCTCTCTCTCTCTCTCTCTCTCTCTTTCTATCCCTTTTGACTGTCCTGCTCTGGGGCTGTGCCGGGCAGCCCCTAGCAGGCTGTTTTATAATAAACTGCAACTGTAACCATTAACTTCAACAGAAGCAGCTTGAGTTTTGTCCCCCACCATCTACCCCGACACAAATAATCCTGCAGAGTGGGGCCCGGCGTGCTTTAAAAGGCCAGCTCACCCTTTTCAGTTGTATAACATTTTTTCATGAACGGTAATTAAAACTGCTTTTACCTACTCTCCTTGCTTGCTGTAAGCTACAGCCTTGCGTTGTTCAGCGGCGTTTCCGGCTGGAGCTCTTAAAATATTCTTACTGTCAAAAAGCCGTGGAGTGAGGGGCCGAGCTCTGGACGGACTTTCTGACAGCCCTGGGATCATCAGATGCCACTGCTGCTTGAGTGTGTCTGGTCCTCTCTGAGGGAACCGCCGCAGCACTCCCGCTGCGTGTACCGAGCACAGCCACAAGTTGCGTGGCGGCGCCTGAGCTGCAGCTCAGATCGGTGGGAGGTCCGAGTCTGCTACGCTGTTGCTTAGCGACACATACAGCAGTGCTCAGAGGAGGGACCAGAAATACAGTGTCTTCCACCCAACAAGAATGCCTGGCCAGCACTTGTGTGGGACCCGGGAAATTTAGCACTGTATCGGCGATAACCGAGGTTAGTAGTTAAAAGTTAATAATGGAGCCAGACTCATTCTGCTCACGAGAGAGCCCTGTATAAGCAGTTGAAACATTTATTGAGTTCTAGTCAGCATGACCTGCCTAAGCACAAGTTAAAAAGTCTTCTAGAATGGTCTTTAGTTATCTTTACAATGCAGACCGTTCCGTAGTTTTTACTGCAGATTTTTGGGAAAGAGTCAGAGTTAAACTCTTTAATCACATTTCCTGCCGGAGATATGGCTGCAGCAGAACTAGTCCCAGCTTGTAGGGTGTTACTTGAGTTGTTTGTTGACAGAGGCAGTCCCCAGCTGCCGTTTCTGCAGTCCCTGCTCCACCGTGGTCCACGTCCTCACGCATGCACGCAGCCATTCCAGCTCCCGCTCCTGCACGTGTCATGGGCCGGTGGCCACCTTCCCCTGAGTCCCCGTGGCTCTCTTTACGCGTTCCGTAACCCCAGGCCCCACAGCGCCGGTTCCCCTGGTCCCGTGGACCCTTACCTCCACACCTCCAGCCCACGTGGTTATGGGACCTGCTCCCTGGTCCCCCGGCATCCCTGGAACCCGTGGCCTCTCCTGGTGGCTACCATCCTCTGTTGGGGAGGTAATATCAAAATAATATGAATGCTTAGCAAGTAGTTCTGGAACAAAATAGAAATAGAAATAGAGATGTTAGCAGTATTTGATATAGACACTGAAAATAGTTATGTTAAGGTTTACGTTCTCCTGCTTTGTTTAGATAATACCAAATGCCACAAACACCAAAGAGCCGACAGACATCCTGCTTCATGCCTAGTAGGAAAGTTCTAAAGATAAGGGTTACAGATAAGAAAGCCATAAAACATGGTGATTTAGGGAATCTCATAGGTTGCATGCAAATATTAGGAAATTAGTATATTGTATTAGATTGGTTGTTGAAAATTGTAATATTCATTAGCGAAAAATACTTATTGTGTTGTAAACGGAAAATGCGCTTTCATGTCTCTTGCCTCCTGTCTCTCTTCTCTCTCTCTTGTCTCTCTTGCCTCTTGTCTTCTTCTTGTCTCTACTCTCTCTCTCTCTCTTGTTTTAACCTTTCTCTAAGCTCTCTCTCATACCCACGCTCTATAATAAAATACTAACCTAAAGAACATAATATATTGAGCTTCTGAGTCTGTCCTGTGACCGTCCGACAACCAAAACCCCACAATCCCCCACGCTTCCACGGCTCCTTCCCTATCCCCGTATCCCCAGACCTCATCCCCTCAATCCCGGATCACATCCCTCAAAACCAGCTGCAGTGTAAACACAGCAAACACATCCGCTGTAAGAAGAGATCCCTCGGTTCCTGCCGTTTTAACACAGCTACTGCTTTTTCCATCACAGCCAAACCCACCTCCAGACCTCTGCAGTCCAGCTCAGCGGTGCAACCTGTCACCCAACCCATACTACACACAGGAAGAGTGGAAACTGTAGCACCACAGTTACTGAACACGGGACAGGCACAGACTTACGTTGCACCTGCGAATCCTATATCCGGGCTGACCCTACAAAAGACATTTCCGCTTCAAACTGGGACACTTTATCCTCAAAAGTCGTCAGATTTAAACCCCAACCATATGATAATTCCCTGTTAACGAATTGGCAGGAAATTAGAAGGGACATTTGTAAAGATGAATGCCTTAGTGTGATGGCAATGCCTATTATATTCAATCCACAGCCTCGGTGGTCCTAGGAGATGGTCTCCCATTCCATCTCATGAAATTAAAGTATTAAGAAAAGCTTTAAGGGATAATGGCCTCTCCTCACCCTATTTCAAACAGGTGCTAAAAAGCACATTAGATGGACATACACTCACAGCAAATGACTGTAAAAATTTGGCGATGGTCACACTTACTGACTCACAGTATCTTCTATGGGAATTGGAAGTGGAAAAGAAATGCTCACGAAACATTAGCAACATACCGGGATAGTACAGATGTAGAGTTGCGTGCTCTGACCATATCTAAATTAACAGGTGACCATCCCAATGACAAAAATGAAGATCAAATGAATCTCCCCAGAGCAGCTTTAGATGACATCAAGAAAATGGCACGTAAAGCCTTCTTGCAGATTCAGCCTGCAGGGATCTTTGAAAAGGCCTATAACCTGATTACCCAGGACCCATCTGAACCTTTTACTACATTTGTGGATAGGGTAATCCAGGCCTCTGAAAGACAGTGTGCTGACGATATAGCTCATCCATTAATGATACGAGACATTGTTGAAAATAATGCCAATACAGAATGTAAAAAGGCCATTAAATCCATGGCAAAGGAAAAGCCAACAGTACCCAAAATGATAGATGCCTGCAACAAAATTGGAAGTCCATAGCATGTAGCCTCTATCCAAGCAAATGAACTTGGAAAAACCCTCGGAGAACAAATTGAAAGGGTTCTCACCGCTCAGACATCACAAACTCCTGCACTGGCAGTGCAGGCAGAAGCCTGCGAGCCAGAAACTCACAAGAAATCCTATAGCTGCTCTGCACCCTGGCTAAAGGAACTCTGTGAAATAGGTTTGTTTATTCTAGTAGTAATAATTGTAGTTATAATATTCAGTACCCTGCGTACTACATTGTACACACAATTAATAATCAAAACAATATCCAATGTATTAGTTGTTGAAAAAAGCGGGGAATTGTTGGGGAAGATGAAACAGGAAAGCCTTAGTTACTGAATTGCCATGAAAAAATGGGATAGCCAGCTGGGGTAATCCCCTCTTGATAGAACAATGCCCTCTGCCAGATAGAGGGTCCGAAAGTCAGAGACATCCCTGCTAGGATCCAAATAGCAGTTTGTAGAGTTTAAAGTGTAACACATTATGGCAATGTAAGGATTCCTATAGGCTGTATGTAAATGCTACTGAATTTGTATCTTGTATTACATTGGTTAGTGGAAATTAGAATATTCATCATAGAAGAAAATTTATTGTATTGTAAATGAGAAATCGCTCTTTCTCTCTTCTTCCTCTTCTCTCTCATGCTCTTCCTCTCTCCCTTCTCTTACCTCTAATACCTCTTCTTTCTCTTGCTCTTCCTCTCTCCCTCTTCTCTTATCCCATCACCCTTTTATCCCATTGCTCTTTCTCTAACCCCTCTCACTCCTTGTCCTATTCTGTGCTGCAGCTAGCAACACACAGTAGGACTCTATGTACTTTGCTCTTACAATAAATGAAACAGTAACTTTTAGCTTATACAGAGCGCTTGGGTTTTGTCCCTGACGACCGTCTATCCCAACACAAAGACTCCTGCAATAATGGATTATTATTCTTGGATTGCATTCTTATTATTGGAATGGATTATTCCTCTATGGGAAGGAGGAAAATGTTTTTGTTTCCCCAAGTTTAAAAGGCAGGAGGAAGAAGTGGCTTCAAAAATCAAGAGAAATCTATAAAAATATACAAAATATTCAAATAATCAAATATAATATATATAAAAATATAAAATTGCAATAATATAAAAATAAAAATAAATTCTTAATATTTCAAAAATATAAAAGTATAAGTATAAAAATATATAAAGTGGACCCTATCAAGGATTCTTTTCCTATGGGATGTCCATGAGCATAGCCCACAATCCAAATGGGAATTGGATGATCCAACGAAAAATTGGAGAGAGTCGTGTCTCCTCCCATTTTCTGGAGTGGAGACAAATTCCCAGAAATGACCAACCAAGCCAGAAATCCTCGGAAAAATCCTCAGAAATCCCATCCTGAGGGGATGTGGAAGGAATTGGGATTGGGATCTTTGGGTTCCTCTCCCAGCTCATCCCTGCACAAGGCCACCCTGCCTGGGCCACCTCACTGACCCCCATCCCCCCGCCAATTTTTGTCCCCTCCAAGGAGCCCACAACAGTTTATGCCAGCGTGACTCTTCCCGTGGCCTGAGCCTCTCTTGGGATCCACACCTGTCACCCCATAAATGGTCATTCCCTAATCTCTGACCCCCAGAAATGGTCATTCTCTCATCTCTGACCCCAAGAATGGTCATTCCCACTCCTGTGGCCCCAGGAATATTCATTCCACATCTCTCCACCCCAGGAATG
>JAKWBO010000828.1:0-25819 GCA_034336685.1 Luscinia luscinia
AAAAAAATGGGAAAAATTGGGGGAAATTGAAAAATTGGGGGAAAATTGGAGAAATTGGGGGAAAAATGGGGAAAAATGGGGAAAAAATGGAGAAAATTGGGGAAATTGAAAAAATTGGGGGAAATTGGGGGAAATTGGGGGAAAAAATGGGAGAAAATTGAGGGAAATTGAAAAAAATTGGGGGAAATTGAAAAAAATTGGGGAAAAAATGGGGAAAATCAGAAAGAAAAATTAGGAAAGAAAATGGGGAAAAAAAATTGGGGGAAAAGTGGGGAAAATCGGGGAAAAATTGGGGAAAATTAGGGGAAAAATTGGGGAAAAATCAGAAAGAAAAATCAGAAAAAAATCAGAAAAAATATCAGAAAAAATGTGAAAAAATGGGGGAAAATTGGGGGAAAATGGGGAAAAATCAGAAAGAAAATCAGGAAAAAATGGGGGAAAATGGGGAAAAAAACGGAAAAAAATCAGAAAAAAATGAGGAAAAATCAGAAAAAAATCAGAAAAAAATCAGATAAAAATCAGGAAAAAATAGAGAAAAAATTAGATAAAAATGGGGAAAAATTAGGAAAAAATGGGGAAAAAATCATGAAAAAATCATTAAAAAATCAGAAAAAATCAGGAAAAATCAGGAAAAAATCAGGAAAAAATCAGGTAAAAAATGAGGAAAAATCAGAAAAAAATCTGAAAAAAATCAGGAAAAAATGGGGAAAAAATCAGAAAAAAATCAGAAAAAAATCAGGAAAAATTCGGAAAAAATCAGAAAAAAATGGGGAAAAATGGGGGAAAATTTTGGAAAAAAACTGGGAAAAAATGGAGAAAAAATCAGAAAAAAATCAGAAAAAAATCAGAAAAAAATCAGGAAAAATTCGAAAAAAATCAGAAAAAAATCGAAAAAAATCGGAAAAAAATCAGAAAAAAATTTTAAAAAAAGTGGAAAAATCAGGAAAAAAAAGGAGAAATTTAATTTAATTTTATTTTTAATTTTTTTTCAGGAATTGCCTCAGCTCTGCAAGGGCAGAGTGTGAGTTCTGGGAGCTCAGAGATCAAATCTGAGAAAAAAATGGGAAAAAAATCAGGAAAAAATCAGAAAAAAAATGGGGAAAAAATTAGGGAAAAATCAGAAAAAAATGGGGAAAAATTTAGAAAAAATCAGAAAAAAATGAGGAAAAATGGGGAAAAAAATCAGGAAAAAATGGTGAAGAAATGGTGAAAAAAATTAGGAAAAAATCAGAAAAAATTCGAAAAAAATCAGAAAATATCAGATAAAAATCAGAAAAAAAATCAGAAAAAAATGGGGAAAAATCAGAAAAAAATCTGAAAAAAATCAGAAAAAAATCAGGAAAAATTCGGAAAAAATCAGAAAAAAATCAGAAAAAAATCAGTAAAAAATCAGAAAAAAATCAGAAAAAAATCAGTAAAAAATCAGAAAAAAATCAGGAAAAAATGGGGAAAAATCAGGAAAAAATCAGAAAAAAATGGGAAAAAATCAGGAAAAAAACAGAAAAAATGGGAAAAAATCAGGAAAAAAACAGAAAAAATGGGGAAAAATGGGGGAAAATTTGGGAAAAAACTGGGGAAAAATGGAGAAAAAATCAGGAAAAAATCAGAAAAAAATCAGGAAAAATTCGAAAAAAATCAGAAAAAATTCGAAAAAAATCAGAAAAAATTCGAAAAAAATCAGAAAAAATGTGGAAAAATTTTTAAATTTATTTTTAATTTTTTTCAAATTTTTTTCAGGAATTGCCTCAGCTCTGCAAGGGCAGAGTGTGAGTTCTGGGAGCTCTGAGATCAAATCTGAGAAAAAAATGGAGAAAAAATTCGGAAAAAAATCAGAAAAAATGGGAAAAAATGGGAAAAAATGGGAAAAAAATCAGGAAAAAAATGGGAAAAAATTAGGAAAAAAATCAGAAAAAATGAGGAAAAAATAAGGAAAAAATGGAAAAAAATTAGGAAAAAATTAGGAAAAAATGGAGAAAAGTGGGAAAAAATCAGGAAAAAAATCAGGAAAAAATAGAGAAAAAATTAGGAAAAAATGGGAAAAAATTAGGAAAAAATGGGGAAAAAAATCAGGAAAAAATAGGAAAAAATTAGGAAAAATCAGGAAAAAATCAGATAAAAAATGAGGAAAAAATCAGAAAGAAATCAGAAAAAAATCAGAAAAAAATGGGGAAAAATCAGAAAAAATCAGAAAAAAATCAGGAAAAAATCAGAAAAAAACCAGAAAAAAATAATAAAAAAATCATTAAAAAATCAGAAAAAAATGAGGAAAAATCAGGAAAAAATCAGAAAAAAATCAGAAAAAAATCAGAAAAAAATGGGGAAAAATCAGAAAAAAATCAGGAAAAAATTAGAAAAAAATCAGGAAAAAATGGGGAAAAATCAGGAAAAAATCAGGAAAAAATCAGAAAAAAATCAGGAAAAAATCAGAAAAAAATCAGAAAAAAATCAGGAAAAAATCAGAAAAAAATCAGAAAAAATTCTGAAAAAAATCAGAAAAAAATCAGGAAAAATTCGAAAAAAATCAGAAAAAAATCAGGAAAAATTAGGAAAAATTCGGAAAAAATCAGAAAAAATGGGGGAAAATGGGGGAAAATTTTGGAAAAAAACTGGGAAAAAATGGAGAAAAAATCAGAAAAAAATCAGAAAAAAATCAGGAAAAATTCGAAAAAAATCAGGAAAAAATCAGAAAAAAATCGATAAAAATCAGAAAAAAATCAGAAAAAAATTTTAAAAAAAGTGGAAAAATCAGGGAAAAAAGGAGAAATTAATTAATCTATTGAAAAGAATTATCAGACTGCAAGGGCAGAGATGAGTTCTGAGAAATCAGAGATCAAATCAGAAAAAAATGGGAAAAAAATCAGGAAAAAATCAGAAAAAAATCAGGGAAAAATCAGAAAAAAAATCAGGAAAAAATGGGGAAAAATTTAGAAAAAATCAGAAAAAAATGAGAAAAATGGGGAAAAAAATCAGGAAAAAATGGTGAAAAAATGGTGAAAAAATTAGGAAAAAATGGAGAAAAAACGGGGAAAAAATCAGAAAAAAATCAGAAAAAATTCGAAAAAAATCAGAAAAAAATCAGAAAAAAATGGGGAAAAATCAGAAAAAAATCAGAAAAAAATCAGAAAAAAATCAGAAAAAAATCAGAAAAAATTCGAAAAAATCAGGAAAAAATCAGATAAAAAATGAGGAAAAAATCAGAAAGAAATCAGATAAAAATCAGAAAAAAATGGGGAAAAATCAGAAAAAATCAGATAAAAATCACAAAAAAATGGGGAAAAATCAGAAAAAATCAGAAAAAAATCAGGAAAAAATCAGAAAAAAACCAGAAAAAAATAATAAAAAAATCATTAAAAAATCAGAAAAAAATGAGGAAAAATCAGGAAAAAATCAGAAAAAAATCAGAAAAAAATCAGAAAAAAATGGGGAAAAATCAGAAAAAAATCAGGAAAAAATTAGAAAAAAAAAGGAAAAAATGGGGGAAAATGGGGGAAAATTTTGGAAAAAAACTGAGAAAAAATGGAGAAAAAATCAGAAAAAAATCAGAAAAAAATCAGGAAAAATTCGAAAAAAATCAGAAAAAATTCGATAAAAAATCAGAAAAAAATGTGGAAAAATTTTTAAATTTATTTTTAATTTTTTTCAAATTTTTTGTAGGAATTGCCTCAGCTCTGCAAGGGCAGAGTGCGAGTTCTGGGAGCTCAGAGATCAAATCTGAGAAAAAAATGGAGAAAAAATTCGGAAAAAAATCAGAAAAAATGGGAAAAAATGGGAAAAAATGGGAAAAAAATCAGGAAAAAATGGGAAAAAATTAGGAAAAAATGAGGAAAAAATGAGGAAAAAATGAGGAAAAAATTAGGAAAAAATTCGTAAAAAATCAGAAAAAAATCAGAAAAAAATCAGGAAAAAATCAGGAAAAAATCAGAAAAAATCAGAAAAAAATCAGAAAAAAATCAGAAAAAAATCAGGAAAAATGGGAAAAAATCAGGAAAAAATCAGTAAAAAATCAGAAAAAATTCTGAAAAAAATCAGAAAAAAATCAGGAAAAATTCGGAAAAAATCAGAAAAAAATCAGAAAAAAATCAGGAAAAAATGGGGAATTTTAATTTTAATTTTTTTTATTTTTTTTTCAGGAATTGCCTCGGCTCTGCAAGGGCAGAGTGTGAGTTCTGGGAGCTCAGAGATCAAATCTGACGGCGAGGGCGACGAGAACCTGCAGGAGCCCAAAGGGTCCGAGGAGAAGAAATTGGAAGAGGAGAAGAAGGAGATCAAATCCATAACTAGGTCAAGATCTAGGTAACAGGAAATGGGGAAAATGGAGGGAAAGTCTGGAAAATTGGGGGAAAATTGGGGGAAGTGGGGAAGTGGGGAGATAAATGGGGAACATTGGGGAAAAAATTAGGGAAAATTGGGGAAAAAATTAGGGAGAAAATTGGGGGAAAAAATGGGGGAAAATTTGGAATAAATTTGGAATAATTTAGGGGAAAAAATGGGAAAATTGGGGAAAAATTGGGGGAAAATTGGGGAAAATTAGGGAAAATTGGGGAAAATTGGGGAAAAAATGGGGAAGTGGGGGAAAATTAGAGGAAAGTTAGGGGGAGAAAATTAGGGAGAAAAATTGGGGGGAAAATTGGGGAAAAATTGGAAGAAAATTGGGGGAAAATTGGGGGAAAATTGGAAATGGGGAAAAATGGTTAAAAAATGGGGGAAAAATGGGGAAAAAATCAGAAAAAAATCAGAAAAAATGGAGAAAAAAATGGGGAAAAAATGAGAAAAATTAGAAAAAAAATGGGAAAAAAATCAGAAAAAATCAGAAAAAATGGAGAGAAAAAATGGGGAAAAAATTAGAAAAAAACTGGGAAAAAATGGGGAAATTGGGAAAAAAATCAGAAAAAAAATCAGAAAAAAATCAGAAAAAAAATCAGAAAAAATAAGAAAAAACATGGGAAGAAATGGGAAAAAATGGTAGAAAAAATGGAAAAAAATCAGTAAAAAATGGGGAAAAAATCAGAAAAAAAATCAGAAAAAATGGGGAAAAAATGCTAAAAAATTGGGGAAAAATTGGGAAAAATGGGAAGAAATGGGAAAATGGGAAAAAATGGGGTTAAAAATCAGAATAAAATCGGAAAAATGGGAAAAAAATGGGGAAAAATTGGGAAAAAATCAGAAGAAAATGGGAAAAATCAGAAAAATAAGAGAAAAAAATGGGAAAAATGGGGGAAAAATCAGAAAAAATCAGAAAAAATCAGAAGAAAAATCATAAAAAAACAGAAAAAAATCAGGGAAAAAAAATCAGAAAAAATCAGGAAAAAAATCAGAAAAAATCAGAAAAAAAATCAGAAAAAAATCAGAAAAAAATGGGAAAAAATCAGAAAAAAATCAGAAAAAATGGGAAAAAATCAGAAAAAAATCAGAAAAAATGGGGAAAAAATCAGAAAAAAATCACAAAAAAAATGGGAAAAAATCAGAAAAAAATCAGAAAAAAATCAGTAAAAAATGGGGGAAAATGGGGAAAAATTGGTAAAAAAATCAGAAAAAAATCAGAAAAAAATCAGAAAAAAATCAGAAAAAATCAGAAAAAAATCAGAAAAAATGGGGAAAAAATCAGAAAAAAATCAGAAAAAAAATGGGAAAAAAATCAGAAAAAAATCAGGAAAAATTTTTAAAAAATTGGGGAAAAATGGGAGAAAAATGGGAAAAAAAATGGAAAAAAATCAGAAAAAAAATCAGAAAAAATCAGAAAAAATCAGAAAAAATGGGAAAAAAAAAAGAGAAAAAATGGGGAAAAACCGGAGGAAAAATCAGTAAATATAAGGAAAAAAATTAGGAAAAAATCGGAGAAAAATGGGAAAAATAGAAAAAATCAGAAAAAAATGGGAGAAAAATCACAAAAAATCAGAAAAAAATCAGTAAAAAATGGGAAAAATTGGTTAAAAAATCAGAAAAAAATCAGAAAAAAATCAGAAAAAAATGGGGAAAAAAATCAGAAAAAAATCAGAAAAAATGGGAAAAAATCAGAAAAAATCAGAAAAAATCAGAAAAAAATCAGAAAAAAATCAGAAAAAAATGAGAAAAAAATCAGAAAAAATCAGGAAAAATTTTTAAAAAATTGGGAAAAATGGGAGAGAAAAATGGGAAAAATTGGTAAAAAATCAGAAAAAAATCAGAAAAAAAATCAGAAAAAATGGGAAAAATCAGAAAAAAATCAGAAAAAAATGGGGAAAAAAATCAGAAAAAATCAGAAAAAAATGGGAAAAAAATCAGAAAAAAATCAGGAAAAATTTTTTAAAAATTGGGGAAAAATGGGAGAAAAATGGAAAAAATGGGAAAAAAAATCAGAAAAAAAATCAGAAAAAATCAGTAAAAATGGGGAAAAATGGGAAAAATGGGAAAAAATCAGAAAAAAAATCAGAAAAAATGGGAAAAATGGCAAAATCAGAAAAAAATCAGAAAAAATGGGAAAAAATCAGAAAAAAAATCAGGAAAAATTTTTAAAATTAGGGAAAATGGGAGAAAAATGGGAAAATTGGTAAAAATCAGAAAAAATCAGAAAAAAATCAGAAAAAAATCAGAAAAAATGGGGAAAAAAGAGGGAAAAAAATGGGGAAAAAACCGGGGGAAAAATCAGTAAATATAAGGAAAAAATTGGGGAAAAATGGGAGAAAAATGGGAAAAAATGAGAAAAAAATCAGAAAAAAATGGGAGAAAAATCACAAAAAATCAGAAAAAAATCAGAAAAAAATCAGAAAAAAAATCAGAAAAAATCAGAAAAAATCAGAAAAAATCAGAAAAAAAATGAGAAAAAATCAGAAAAAAATCAGAAAAAAAATCAGAAAAAATGGGGGGAAAATGGGGAAAAATGGGAAAAAAAATCAGAAAAAATCGGGAAAAAATGGGAAAAAATCAGAAAAAAATCAGTAAAAAATGGGGAAAAATGGGGAAAAATTGGTAAAAAAATCAGAAAAAAATCAGAAAAAAATCAGAAAAAAATCAGAAAAAATCAGAAAAAATGGGGAAAAAAATCAGAAAAAATCAGAAAAAAATCAGAAAAAAATCAGAAAAAAATGAGAAAAAAATCAGAAAAAAAATCAGAAAAAATGGGGGGAAAATGGGGAAAAATGGGAAAAAAATCAGAAAAAAATGGGGAAAAAATCAGAAAAAAATCAGAAAAAAATCAGAAAAAAATGGGAAAAAAATAGAAAAAAATGGGAAAAAATCAGAAAAAAATCAGAAAAAATCAGAAAAAAATCAGAAAAAAATCAGAAAAAAATCAGTAAAAAATGGGGAAAAATTGGTAAAAAAATCAGAAAAAAAATCAGAAAAAAATGAGAAAAAATCAGAAAAAAATCAGAAAAAAATCAGAAAAAATCAGAAAAAAATCAGTAAAAAATGGGGGAAAATGGGGAAAAATTGGTAAAAAAATCAGAAAAAAATCAGATAAAAATCAGAAAAAAAATCAGTAAAAAATGGGAAAAATGGAAGAAGTAAAATCAGAAAAAAATCAGAAAAAAATCAGAAAAAAATCCGAAAAAATCAGAAAAAAATCAGTAAAAAATGGGGAAAAATTGGTAAAAAAATCAGAAAAAAAATCAGAAAAAAATGAGAAAAAAATCAGAAAAAAACAGCAAAAAATGGGAAAAAAAATCAGAAAAAAATCAGGAAAAATTTTTAAAAAATTGGGGAAAAATGGGAGAAAAATGGGGAAAAATTGGTTAAAAAAATCAGAAAAAAATCAGAAAAAAATCAGAAAAAAATCAGAAAAAAATGGGGAAAAAAATCAGAAAAAATCAGAAAAAATGGGGAAAAAATCAGAAAAAAATCAGAAAAAATCAGAAAAAAATCAGAAAAAAAAATGGTGAACGCCATTAGAACTTTGATCTGTGTTTTTTTTTGCGCAGCAATAACGACGACGAGGACCTGACCCCCGAGCAGAAGGCCGAGCGCGAGAAGGAGCGGCGCATGGCCAACAACGCCCGCGAGCGGCTGCGCGTGCGCGACATCAACGAGGCCTTCAAGGAGCTGGGCCGCATGGTGCAGCTGCACCTCAAGAGCGACAAGCCGCAGACCAAGCTGCTCATCCTGCACCAGGCCGTGGCGGTCATCCTCAGCTTGGAGCAGCAGGTTCGAGGTGGGTGGAAAATCAAAAAAATTGGGTGAAAATTGGGTGAAAATTGGATTTTTTGGGGATTTTTTGGGGATTTTTTGGTGATTTTTTGAGATTTTTTGGTGATTTTTTGGGCATTTTTTGATGATTTTTTGGGGATTTTTTAGTGATTTTTTGGGGATTTTTTGAGAATTTTTTAGGATTTTTTTAGGATTTTTTGGGATTTTTTTGAGATTTTTTTGGGATTCTTTCGATATTTTTTGGTGATTTTTTGGTGATTTTTTGGATTTTTTTGAGATTTTTTTTGAGATTTTTTGGGGATTTTTTGACATTTTTTCGAAATTTTAGGGATTTTGGTGATTTTTGGAGATTTTTGGGGATTCTGAGAATTTTGAGATTTTTGGAGATTTTGGGGATTTTGGTGATTTTTGGGGATTTTGAATTTTGGAATTTTTGGGGATTTTTGGGGATTTTTGGAATTTTTCGATATTTTTGGGGATTTTTGGAGATTTTTGAGATTTTTGAGATTTTGGGGATTTTGAGAATTTTTGAGATTTTTTGGAGATTTTTGAGATTTTAGGAATTTTACGATTGCTAGGGATTTTTGCACGTTCGATCAGCGCCACATTTCCCCTTTTCCTGTCATTTTTTACCATTTTTCTTGATTTTTTTGCAATTTTCTGCAATTTTCCCCACTCTTTAGGAGATTTTTAACCATTTTCCAGAATTTTTACCATTTTATCAGAATTTTTTTCCCATTTTTTGGCCCATTCTCTCGGAGCTGTTTTTGCACCTCAAGAGCGACAAGCCGCAGCCCAAGCTGCTCATCCTGCACCAGGCCGTGGCGCTCATCCTCAGCTTGGAGCAGCAGGTCCGAGGTGGGTGCCAAAATAAAAAATTTGGGAAAAAATCGGATTTTTTGGGGATTTTTTAGGGTTTTTTTGGGATTTTTTGGTGATTTTTTGGTGATTTTTTAGTGATTTTTTAGTGATTTTTTAAGATTTTTTTGATAATTTTTAGTGATTTTTTGGTGATTTTTTGGTGATTTTTTGGTGGATTTTCAGGGATTTTTGGAATTTTTGAGATTTTTTTGAGATTTTTGAGAATTTTTTGAGATTTTTTGGGATTTTTTGGTGATTTTTTGGAATTTTTTTGAGATTTTTTTAGGATTTTTTTGGGATTTTTTGGTGATTTTTGGGGATTTTTGAGATTTTTTTGGTGATTTTTTGGGGATTTTTTGAGATTTTTTTGAGATTTTTTTGAGATTTTTTTGGGATTTTTTTAGGGAATTTTTGGTGATTTTTTTGGTGATTTTTCAGTGATTTTTTGAGATTTTTTTGAGATTTTTTTTCGGATTTTTTTTGGATTTTTTGGTGATTTTTTTGGGATTTTTTTGGTGATTTTTTGGTGATTTTTTAGGGATTTTTTGAGATTTTTTAGGGATTTTTTAGTAATTTTTTCGATATTTTTTGGAGATTTTTTGGGGATTTTTTAGGAATTTTTGGTGATTTTTTAGGGATTTTTTGCGCGTTCATCGCGCCACATTTCCCCCTTTTCCTGTCATTTTTTTACCTTTTTTTCTTGATTTTTTTGCAATTTTTTCACAATTTTTCCCCCACTCTTTAGAGATTTTTTAACCATTTTTCCAGAATTTTTTTACCATTTTTCCAGTATTTTTTCCCATTTTTTGGCATTTTTTGGCCCATTCTCTCGGAGATGTTTTTGCACCTCAAGAGCGACAAGCCGCAGCCCAAGCTGCTCATCCTGCACCAGGCCGTGGCGCTCATCCTCAGCTTGGAGCAGCAGGTTCGAGGTGGGTGCGAAAATAAAAAAAATTGGGTGAAAATTGGGGAAAAATCGGATTTTTTGGGGATTTTTTAGGGATTTTTTGGGATTTTTTGGTGATTTTTTGGTGATTTTTTGAGATTTTTTTGATAATTTTTGGTGATTTTTTGGTGATTTTTTAGGATTTTTTTGGGATTTTTTTGGGGATTTTTTGAGATTTTTTTGAGATTTTTTCGATATTTTTTGGTGATTTTTTGGGGATTTTTTGAGATTTTTTGGTGATTTTTTAGTGATTTTTTAGAGATTTTTTTTGAGATTTTTTGGTGATTTTTTGGGATTTTTTTAGGGATTTTTTGGGGATTTTTTGAGAATTTTTTAGGATTTTTTTGAGATTTTTTTGGGGATTTTTTGGTGATTTTTTGGTGATTTTTTGGGGATTTTTTGGGGATTTTTTAGGGATTTTTTTGTGATTTTTTTGATAATTTTTAGTGATTTTTTGATGGTTTTTTGGTGATTTTTTGAGATTTTTTGGGGATTTTTTGGGATTTTTTGGAATTTTTTGGAAGTTTTTGGGGATTTTTTTGGGATTTTTTTGAGATTTTTTTTTGAGATTTTTGGGGATTTTTGAGAATTTTTCGATATTTTTGGTGATTTTTAGCGATTTTTTGGGGATTTTTTAGAGATTTTTTGGGAATTTTTTGGAATTTTTTTGGTAATTTTTTGCCATTTTTTTAGGAATTTTTGGGGATTTTTTTTGGATTTTTTAGGGATTTTTTCCACGTTCGTCGCGCCACATTTCCCCCTTTTCCTGTCATTTTTTTCCCTTTTTTCCTTGATTTTTTCCCAATTTTTCCGTGATTTTTTCACAATTTTTTCTCCATTCTTTAGAGATTCTTTAACCATTTTCTCAGAATTTTTTCACCATTTTCCCAGTATTTTTTCACCATTTTTTGGCATTTTTTGGCCCATTCTCTCGGAGCTGTTTTTGCACCTCAAGAGCGACAAGCCGCAGACCAAGCTGCTCATCCTGCACCAGGCCGTGGCGGTCATCCTCAGCTTGGAGCAGCAGGTTCGAGGTGGGTGCGAAAAGCCAAAAAATTGGGTGAAAATCGGATTTTTTGGGGATTTTTTGGGGATTTTTTGGGGATTTTTTGGGGATTTTTTGAGATTTTTTTGAGATTTTTTTCATATTTTTTGGTGATTTTTTAGTGATTTTTTGGTGATTTTTTTGGGATTTTTAAGGATTTTTTCGATATTTTTTGGTGATTTTTTGGGGATTTTTTTGAGATTTTTTGGTGATTATTTGGAGATTTTTTGAGATTTTTTGGGGGATTTTTTAGGATTTTTTTTCGATTTTTTCGATATTTTTTGGGGATTTTTTGGTGATTTTTTGGGGATTTTTTGAGATTTTTAGGATTTTTTCATATTTTTTGTGATTTTTGGTGATTTTTTGGGGATTTTTTGGGATTTTTTTCGGATTTTTTTTGGGATTTTTTAGGGATTTTTTGGGGATTTTTTGAGATTTTTTTGAGATTTTTTTGGGATTTATGGGGAATTTTTTGGGATTTTTTTCGATATTTTTTAATGATTTTTTGTGATTTTTTTGAGATTTTTTGGGGATTTTTTGGGATTTTTTGGGGATTTTTTAGGATTTTTTTCGGATTTTTTTGGGATTTTTTGGTGATTTTTTTGGGATTTTTTTGGTGATTTTTGGAATTTTTGGGGATTTTTGGGGATTTTTGGAATTTTTCGATATTTTTGGGGATTTTTGGAGATTTTTAGGATTTTTTGGGATTTTTGGGGATTTTTTCGATATTTTTGGTGATTTTTTGGGGATTTTTTTGGGATTTTTTGGTGATTTTTTGAGATTTTTTCGAAATTTTTTGGTGATTTTTTGGTGATTTTTGGTGATTTTTTTAGGGATTTTTTGGTGATTTTTTAGGGATTTTTTGGTGATTTTTTTGGGGATTTTTTGAGATTTTTTTGATATTTTTTGGTGATTTTTTGAGATTTTTTCGATATTTTTTGGTGATTTTTTGGTGATTTTTTGGTGATTTTTTGGGGATTTTTTGGGGATTTTTTGGGGTTTTTTGGGGATTTTTGAGATTTTTTTGGGATTTTTTAGGGATTTTTTGGGATTTTTTAGGGATTTTTTGAGATTTTTTCTGCATTTTTTGGTGATTTTTTAGGGTTTTTGGGATTTTTGAGATTTTTTGAGGTTTTTGCTGATTTTTTGAGATTTTTCGATATTTTTTGGGGATTTTTTGGAGATTTTTTAGGATTTTTTTGGGATTTTTTGGGGATTTTTTGGGGATTTTTTGGTGATTTTTTGAGATTTTTTTGAGATTTTTTTGAGATTTTTTGGCGATTTTTTGGTGATTTTTTAGGATTTTTTTGGTGATTTTTTAGGGATTTTTGGTGATTTTTTGGGGATTTTTTTGGAATTTTTTGGGGATTTTTTTGGGATTTTTTGGTGATTTTTCGATATTTTTGGTGATTTTTTAGGGATTTTTTGAGATTTTTTGGGGATTTTTGGGGATTTTGAGATTTTTAGGGATTTTTGGGATTTTTGGTGATTTTTAGGGATTTTTTGGGATTTTTTGCGATTTTTGGAATTTTTGGTGATTTTTTGAGATTTTTTTCGATATTTTTTGGTGATTTTTTTTGAGATTTTTTGGAATTTTCTGGGGCTTTTTTTGAGATTTTTTGAGATTTTTTAAAGATTTTTTAGAGATTTTTTAGGGATTTTTTGGTGATTTTTTGGTGATTTTTTGGTGATTTTTTGGGGATTTTTTTGGGAACTTTTTGGGATTTTTTGGGGGATTTTTTGGGATTTTTTTTAGCGACTTTTTAGGACTTTTTGAGATTTTTTAGGGATTTTTTTGGAGATTTTTAAGGGATTTTTTATTAATTTTTTTGCAATTTTTTTTATTTTTTGGGCATTTTTTGCGCCTTTTTGAGCCATTTTTCAATTTCTTTTTAGGGATTTTTAGTGATTTTTGGGTGATTTTTTGGCTTTTTTTTTGGTATTTTCAAAGATTCTTTTGGAGATTTTTTGAGATTTTTTTTGTGATTTTTTTGACATTTTTTAGGGATTTTTTCGTGAAAAAATTGGGAAAAAAAATCGAATTTTTTGGTGATTTTTCGCGTATTTTTTTGGCTTTTTTGGGGGATTTTTTGGAATTTTTTTAGGTTTTTTTTGGACTTTTTTTGGATTTTCTTTGGGATTTTTTTGTTTCTTTTTCAACATTTTTTGATGTTTTTTGTGGATTTTTTTGAGATTTTTTTTGGTGATTTTTTCAGATTTTTTATTATTATTTTTAGGGGATTTTTTTGCTTTTTTTGGCCATTTTTTTGCCAATTTTTCAGCTTTTTTTAGGGTTTTTCTGGACTTTTTTTAGGGATTTTTTGAGATTTTTTTGAGATTTTTTTGAGATTTTTTGTGGATTTTTTGGAAATTTTTTTGTGATTTTTTGAAAATTTTTGGAGATTTTTTGATTTTTTTTGGAGATTTTTTGTGATTTTTTCGTTTTTTTTGGTGATTTTTTTTAATTTTTTTCACATTTTTGTGAATTTTTTACAATTTTCTTTTATTTTTGGAGATTTTTTTTTGCATTTTTGGAGTTTTTTTATTTCACAAAATTTTTCATTTTTTCCATAAAATTTTTCCACAAAAATTCTTTATTTTTTTCCATAGAAATTCTTTTTTTTCATAATTTTTTCATGGAATTTCTCTTTTTTTTCCATGAAAATTTTCTTTTTTTTCCCAAAAATTTTTTGCACAAAAATTATTTTTTTTCCCACAAAAATTCTCATTTTTTTCCCACAAAAATTCTCCATTTTCCCAAAAATTTTTTCCACAAAAATTCTTTTTTTCCCACAAAAATTCTCTTTTTTCCCACAAAAATTCTCATTTTTTTCCCACAAAATTCTCCATTTTCCCAAAAATTTTTTCCATAAAATTCTTTTTTTCCACAAAAATTCTCATTTTTCCCACAAAAATTCTCATTTTTTTCCCATCGAAATTTTCTATTTTCCCAAAAATTTTTTCCATAAAAATTCTTTTTTTTCCACAAAAATTCTCATTTTTTCCCACAAAAATTCTCCATTTTCCCATAAATTTTTTCCACAAAAATTCTTTTTTTTTCCACAAAAATTCTCATTTTTTTTCCCACAAAAATTCTCCATTTTCCCAAAAATTTTTTCCACAAAAATTCTTTTTTTTCCCACAAAAATTCTCATTTTTTTTCCCACAAAAATTCTCATTTTTTCCCACAAAAATTCTCCATTTTCCCAAAAATTTTTCCCATAAAAATTCTTTTTTTTCCCACAAAAATTCTCATTTATTTCCCACAAAAATTTTCATTTTTTTTTCCATAAAAATTCTCCATTTTCCCATCAAAATTCTCTATTTTCCCAAAAATTTTTTCAATAAAAATTTTCCATTTTTCCCACAAAAATTCTCCATTTTCCCAAAAATTTTTTCCATAAAAATTCTTTTTCTTCCATAAAAATTCTTTTTTTTTCCCACAAAAATTCTCATTTTTTTCCCACAAAAATTCTCCATTTTCCCAAAAACTTTTTCCATAAAAATTCTTTTTTTTCCCACAAAAATTCTCATTTTTTTTCCCACAAAAATTCTCATTTTTTTCCACAAAAATTCTCCATTTTCCCAAAAACTTTTTCCATAAAAATTCTTTTTTTTTTCCCACAAAAATTCTTTTTTTTTCCACAAAAATTCTCATTTTTTTTCCCACAAAAATTCTCATTTTTTTCCACAAAAATTCTCCATTTTCCCAAAAACTTTTTCCATAAAAATTCTTTTTTTTTTCCCACAAAAATTCTTTTTTTTTCCACAAAAATTCTCATTTTTTTCCCATAAAAATTCTCCATTTTCCCATCAAAATTCTCCATTTTCCCAAAAATTTTTTCCATAAAAATTCTCATTTTTTTCCCACAAAAATTCTCCATTTTCCCAAAAATTTTTTCTATAAAAATTCTCTATTTTGTCCACAAAAATTCTCCATTTTCCCATTAAAATTTTTCATTTTTCCCATCAAAATTCTCCATTTTCCCAAAAATTTTTTCCATGAAAATTCTTTTTTTTTTCCACAAAAATTCTCATTTTTTTCCACAAAAATCCTCATTTTTCTCCATTTTACCCCCCAAAATTCCCATTTTTTCCCCCAAATTTTTTCTCCACTCCGCATTTTTTTCACTTATTTGTAGAAAATTAATGGATTTTGGGGTTTTTTTTCTATTTTTTAATTTTCAGAACGGAACCTGAACCCCAAGGCCGCGTGTCTGAAGAGGAGGGAGGAGGAGAAAGTGACGTCGGAGCCTCCGGCGCTGGCGCTGGGCGGGAGCCACCGAGGGATGGGGAAGGGACCAATCACATGGGGCAGATGTGACAGGTGGGAATGGGGTAAATAAAAAATGGGGTAAATGGGGTAAATGGGGTAAAGGGGGTAAATGGGGTAAAGGGGTAAATGGGATTAAATGGGGTAAAGGGGGTAAATGGGGTAAATGGGGTAAATGGGGTAAATGGGGTAAAGGGGTAAATGGGAGTAAATGGGGTAAAGGGGTAAATGGGGTAAAAGGAGTAAATGGGATTAAATGGAATTAAAAGAGGTAAAGAAGTGAATAGGGTAAAGAAAGTAAATGGGAGTAAAGAGGTAAATGGGAATTAAAATGGGGTAAAGGAGTAAATGGGAGTAAAGAGTAAATAGGAGTAAAGAAGTGAATAAGGTTAAATGGAAGTAAAGGAGTAAAGAGTAAATAGGGGTAAATGGGATTAAAATAGGGTCAAAGAGGTAAATGGAATTAAATGGGGTAAAGGGGTAAATGGGGTAAAGAGGGTAAAGAAATTAAATGGGGTAAATGGAGTAAAGGGAATTAAATGGGGAGTAAAAGGGAGTAAATGGAATTAAATGGGATTAAAGGGGTGAAATAGAGTAAAGGGGTAAATGGGAGTAAAGGAGTAAATGGGGTAAATGGAATTAAAGGTAAATGGATTAAAAGAGTAAATGGGATTAAAGAGTGAATGGGGTAAATGGGGTAAAGAGTAAAAGGAGTAAATGGAATTAAATAGGATTAAATGGGGTAAAGGGGTAAATGGGATTAAATGGGGTAAAGGTAAATGGGGTAAAGGGGTAAAGGTAAATGGGGTAAAGGGGTAAATGGGGAAAAATGGGGAAAAAATTGGGGAAAATTTGGGGAAAATTGGGGGAAAAATGGGAAAAAATTGGAAAAAATCAGAAAAAATTGGGGAAAAAATCAGAAAAAATCAGAAATAAATGGGGAAAAAAATCAGAAAAATACGGGGGAAAATGGGGAAAAATGGGAAAAAATCCGGAAAAAATGGGGAAAAAAAGTGGGAAAAAATTAGAAAAAATGGGGAAAAAAATCAGAAAAAATGGGAAAAAAATCAGAAAAAAATGAGAAAAAATCAGAAAAAAATGGGGAAAAATCAGGAAAAAATGGGGAAAAAAATCCAGAAAAAATTGGGGAAAAAATCAGAAAAAAATCAGAAAAAATGAGAAAAAAATGAGAAAAAAATGAGAAAAAAATGGGAAAAAATCAGAAAATATGGGGAAAAAAATCCGGAAAAATAGGGAAAAATAGGGAAAAAAATCAGAAAAAATGGGGAAAAAAGTGGGAAAAAATCAGAAAAATGGGGAAAAAAAATCAGAAAAAAAAATCACAAAAAATGAGAAAAAAATGAGAAAAAAATGAAAAAAAAATCAGAAAAAAATGGGGAAGAAATCAGAAAAAAAATCAGAAAAAAATCAGAAAAAAATCAGAAAAGTTGGGAAAAATTGGGGGAAAAAATCAGAAAATAAAAAAAGAAAAAATGGGGAAAAATGGGAAAAAATTGAGATAAAAATGGGAGAAAATTGGGGAAAAATATAAAAAAAAAAGGTGGAAAAATCAGGGAAAAATGGGGGAAAAATAGGGGAAAAAAATCTGAAAAAAAGGGGAAAAAATTAAAAATTGGGAAATCTAAATATGGGGAAAAATTAAGAAAAAAATCAGGAAAAAAATGAGGAAAAAATAAGAAAAAAATCAGAAAAAGTGGGGAAAAAATTGGGAAAAAATCAGAAAAAAAATCAGAAAAAAATCAGAAAAAAAGGGGAAAAAATCAGAAAAATACGGGGGAAAATGGGGAAAAAATGAGAAAAAAAAAGAAAAATGGGAAAAAAGTCAGAAAAAAATGAGAAAAAAGTGACAAAAAAATCAGAAAAAAATGGGGAAAAAAATTAGAAAAAATGGAAAAAAAAATCCGGAAAAATAGGGAAAAATAGGGAAAAAAATCAGAAAAAATGGGGGAAAAAGTCAGAAAAAAAATCAGAAAAAATGGGAAAAAATCAGAAAAAACTGGGAAAAATATCAGAAAAAAAATCAGAAAAAAATGATAAAAAATCAGAAAAAAATGGGGAAAAAATCAGAAAAAAATGGGGAAAAATCAGGTGAAATGGGGAAAAAAATCCGGAAAAAATGGGGAAAAAAATCAGAAAAAAATTGGGAAAAAATCCGGAAAAAAAAGGAAAAAAATCCAAAAATTAATGAAAAATATTTTAAAAATTTTTTATTTTATTTGACTGAAAATTTTCTTTTTTTTTTCATTTTCAGGAGGAAGGAAGAAATTTTCATTTTGTAAAAAAAAAAAATCCCGACAAGTCTGAGAAATTCCAGAATTCCAGATGCTCCAGAATTCCTGCGAAAAAAATAAAAAAAAGAAGAAAAAGAAAAAAAGAAAAAAAAAATTTTGAGAGACTTTTTTTCCACACTGTGGGACGATTCTTGTGCCTCGAAAAAAAAAAAATGCAAATATTCCTTAATTTTGGGTTGTTTTTGGAACGCAAAAAAAAGCGGAAAAAGTGAAAAAAAGGAATAAAACGGAAATAAGAAAAAAAAGGAAAAGGGAGAAAAAAAATGGGGGGGAGAAAAGAAGGAAAAAAATAAAAAGGGAAAAATGGGAAAAATGGGGAATTATTTAATTTAAATGCAATAATTGTGGAGGGAAAAAAACAAAAAAGGAAAAAATGAAAAAATGAAAAAAGAAAGAAAAAAAGGAAAAAAAAATTTTTTTTTCCCGAAACCAGCAAAAAAATAAAAAAAAAAATTGAATTTTTAGGTAGGAAATTAAAAAAAAAAGGGATTATTAAAAAAAAACAAATAAAAAATTAAAAATTATATAAATATAAATATATCTATAAATCTATATCGAAAATTTAGTGGTGGAGAAAAAAATTTTTTTTTTGGGTTTTTTTTTTTTTTTCTTTCCGCTTTTTTTTGTGAAATTTTTGGGATTTTTTTGAGGAATTTTTGGCATTTTTGGGAATTTTTGGGATTTTTGGGATTTTTTGGGGATTTTTTGGGCATTTTTGGAGATTTTTTGGGAATTTTGAGAATTTTTGGGGAATTTTGAGAATTTTTTGGGATTTTGGGGATTTTGGGGATTTTTTTGGGATTTTGGGGATTTTTTGGGATTTTTGGGAATTTTGGAGAATTTTGGGATTTTTTGAAAATTTTTGGGAATTTTTGAAAATTTTTGAAAATTTTGGAAATTTTTGGGAATTTTGGGAATTTTGGGAATTTTGGGGATTTTTAAATTTTTTGGGATTTTTTGGGGATTTTTTGGGGAGTTTTTGGGAAATTTTTGTAAATTTTGGGAATTTTTGGGGATTTTTTGGGATTTTGCAAATTTTTAGGGAATTTTTGGGAATTTTTGGGAATTTTTGGGATTTTTGGGAATTTTTGGAGAATTTTTGGGATTTTTGGGGAATTTTTGAGAATTTTTGGGATTTTTTGGAAATTTTTTGGGAATTTTTGGGAATTTTTTGAGGAATTTTTGGGAATTTTTGGGGATTTTTGGGAAATTTTTGGGGATTTTTGAAATTTTTGGGAATTTTTGGAATTTTTCGGAATTTTTGGGGATTTTTGGGGATTTTTTGGGATTTTTGGGGAATTTTTTGGGAATTTTTTGGGGAATTTTTTGGAATTTTTGGGAATTTTTAGGATTATTTTGAAAATTTTTGGGATTTTTTGGGGGATTTTTGGGAATTTTTTGGATTTTTGGGGGATTTTTGGGATTTCTTGGGAATTTTGTGGGATTTTTGGGAAATTTTTGGGAATTTTTGAGGAATTTTTGGGAATTTTTGGGAATTTTGGGGATTTTGGGAAATTTTGGGGATTTTTGGAAATTTTTGGGATTTTTAGGGAATTTTTAGAATTTTTGGGGATTTTTGGGGAATTTTGGGGAATTTTTTGAGAAATTTTGGGAATTTTTGGGATTTTTGGGAAAATTTTGGGAAATTTTGGAAATTTTGGGAATTTTTGGGGATTTTTTGGGATTTTTTTTTCAATTTTTTAGGAATTTTTGGGATTTTTCTCCTAAAAATTCAAATTTTTCTCCATTTTTCTCCCACAATTTTTTATTTTCAATTTAATTTTTTTTTTTAGGGGAAGGAAAAAAAAAAAAACCTAAAAAAAAAAAAAATTCTGTAAATGGTAAAAAACAAAAAAATAATAAAAAACTCGTGGCCTTTTTTGTGGAAAAAAATAAAATAAAAATTAAAAAATTAAAAAAAAAAGGGAAAAAAGGAAAAAAAAGAAAAAAAATCGAATTTTTCCATGTTTCAGTGCCTGGTTTTTGTTATCAAGCCGTTTGTCGAGTGATTCTTTGATATAAAAATGGAATTAAAGAATTGTGGGGAAGCGGAAATGAATTAAAAATAAAAGGAGAAATGAAAAAAATTGGGGAAAAATTAGGGAAAATTGGGAAAATTTGGGGAAAATTAAGGAAAATTTGGGGAAAAATTTGGGAAATTTGGGGAAATTTGGGGGAAAATTGGGGAAAAATTGGGGAAAATTTGGGGAAAATTTGGAGAAAAATTGGGGAAAAATAAGGAAAAAATTTTGGGGAAAAATTGGGAAAAATGGGAAAATTGGGGAAAAATTGGGGGAAAATTGGGGAAAATTGGGGAAAATTAGGGAAAAATTGGGGGAAAAATTGGGGAAAAATTAGGGAAAAATTGAAGAAAATTTGGGGGAAAATTAGGGAAAAATGGGGAAAAATTGGGGAAAAATTGGGGAAAAATTTGGGGGAAAAATTAGGAAAAATTGGGGAAAAATTAGGGGAAAAATTGGGAGAAAAATGAGAAAAAATTGGGGAAAATTGGGAAAAATTGGGGAAAAATTGAAGAAAATTTGGGGAAAATTGGGGAAAAATTGGGGGAAATTGGGGAAAATTGGGGAAAATTGGGGAAAAATTGGGGGAAATTGGGGAAAAATTAGGGAAAAATTGGGGAAAATTAGGGAAAATTTGGGGAAAATTTGGGGGAAAAAATGGAAAAAATGGGGAAAATTGAGGGAAAATTGGGGGAAAATTGGGGAAAAATTGGGGAAAAATTGGGAAAAATGGGGAAAAATTTGGGGAAAATTGGGGGAAAATTAGGGGAAAAATTAGGGAAATTGGGGAAAAATTGGGGAAAAATTAGGGAAAATTAGGGAAAATTTGGGGAAAATTTGGGAAAAAATGGAAAAAATGGGGAAAATTGAGGGAAAATTTGGGGAAAAAATTGGGGAAAATTGGGGAAAAATGGGAAAAATTTGGGGAAAATTGGGGAAAAATTGGGGGAAAATTGGGAAAAATTGGGAGAAATTTTGGAAAATTTGGGGGAAAAATGGAAGAAAAATGGGGAAAAATTCGAGGAAAATTTGTGGAAAAATGGGAAAAAATGGAAAAAAATTGGGAAAAATTGGAGAAAATTTTGGGGGAAATTGGGAAAAAATTGGGGGAAATTTGGGGAAAAATTGGAGAAAAAATTGTGAAAAATTGGGAAAAAAATTGGGGAAAAATTGGGGGAAAATTGGGGAAAAATTGGGGAAAAATTTGGGGAAAAATGGAAGAAAAGTGGGGAAAAATTCGAGGAAAATTTGTGGAAAAATGGGAAAAAATGGAAAAAAATTGGGAAAATTGGAGAAAATTTTGGGGAAATTGGGAAAAATTTTGGGGAAAAATTGGGAAAATTGGGAAAAAATTGGGGAAAATTTGGGGAAATTGGGAAAAATTTGGGAAAAAATGGGGAAAAATTGGGGAAAAATTGTGAAAAATTGGGGAAAAATTGGGGAAAATTTTGAGGAAAAAATGGGAAAAATTGAGGGAAAAAAGGACAAAAATGGGGAAAAATTGGGGAAAAACTGGGAAAAAATTGAGGAAAAATTGAGGAAAAATTGGGGGAAAATTGGGAAAAAATTGGGAAAAAATTGGGGAAAAATTGGGAAAAATTGGGAAAAATTGGGGAAAAATTGGGGAAAAATTTGGGGAAAAATACGGAAAATTTTGGGGAAAAATATGAAAAAAATGGGGGAAAAAGAGGGAAAAAAAAATATAAAAACGGGAAAAAAAAATTTAAAGAAACAAAAATAAAAAAAAAAAAGGAAAAAAACTTGAAAAAAAGAAAAAAACCGAAAAAAAATTTCCAATTTCAGCTGAGACAAAAAAAAAAATTTCGGGAATTTTTTTTTAGCGGAAAAAAAAATTCCCGGGAAAGAAAAAAAAAATAAAATAAAAAAATAAAATTAAATTTCCCGATTTTCTCGCCCCTCCCCCACCCTGTAGTTCATGTCTTGTAGCAATAAATGTTTTTTTCTAAAAAAATAAAATTGAATTTTGTCTTTTTTTTTGGGGGGGGGGGTTGGGGGATGGAGGGGGAGGGAAGGGGAAGGAGGAAAAAAATGGGGGAAAAAATCATGAAAAATGAAAAAAATTTTGGCAAAAATGAGAAAAAATCCCCAAAAATTAAAAAAAATTCGCAAAAAATCCCCCAAAAATTCCCAAAAAATTCCCAAAAAATCCGAAAAAATTTCTCAAAAATTTTTCAAAAAATCCCCAAAAAAATTCGCAAAAAATTCTCCAAGAATTCGCAAAAATTTTTTAAAAATTCCCCAAAAAATTCCCCAAAAAATTCGCAAAAAATTCCCAAAAAATTAAAAAAAATTCCAAAAAATTCCTCAAAAAATCCCCAAAAAATTCCCAAAAAATTCTCCAAAAATTCCCAAAAATTCGTAAAAAATTCCCAAAAATTCTCCAAAATCCCCAAAAATTCGCAAAAATTCGCAAAAACATTCCAAAAATTCCTCAAAAATCCCCAAAAATTCCCAAAAATTCACAAAAATTCATAAAAAACTCTCAAAAATTCGCAAAAAATTTTCAAAAAATTCTCAAAAAATCCCAAAAAAATCCAAAAAAATTCGCAAAAACTTCGCAAAAAAATCCCAAAAAAAAAATCTCAAAAAATTCCCCAAAAATTACCAAAAAATTCTCCAAAAATTCTTCAAAAAAATCCCAAAAAAATCCCCAAAAATCCCGAAAAATTTCCCAAAAAATTCTGAAAAAATTCTCAATAAATCCCAAAAAAATTCCCAAAAAATCTCCAAAAAATTCCCAAAATTTCCCCAAAGAATTCGCAAAAAATCACCAAAAAATTCTCCATAAATTCGCAAAAAATTCCGAAAAAAATTCTCAAAAATTCCCCAAAAAATTCTCAAAAAATTCTCCAAAAATTCTCCAAAAAGTTCCCAAAAAAATCCGAAAAAAATCTCCAAAAATCCCCAAAAAATTCGCAAAAAATTTTCAAAAAATTCCCAAAAAATTCGCAAAAAATTCGCAAAAAATTCTCCAAAAATTCTCAAAAAATCCCCAAAAATTTCCAAAAAATTCCCCCAAAAATCCCAAAAAAATCTCAAAAAATCACCAAAAAATTCTCAAATAATTCCCAAAAAATTCCCAAAAAATTTTCAAATAATTCCCAAAAAATTCGCAAAAAATTCTCCAAAAATTCTCCAAAAATTCGCAAAAAATTCGCAGAAAATTCGCAAAAAATTCTCAAAAAATCCCCCAAAAATTCCTCAAAAATTCCCAAAAAAAATCCCAAAAAATTCCCAAGAAAATCCCCCCAAAAAATCCCAAAAAATCCCCAAAAATCCCGAAAAATTTCCCAAAAAATCCCCAAAAAAATTCTCAAAATATCCCCAAAAAATCCCAAAAATTCTCCAAAAAATCCCAAAAAAATCCCCAAAAATCCCCAAAAAATTTCTAAAAAATTCTCAAAAAATTCTCAAAAAAATCCCCAAAAAATTTTCAAAAAATCCCCAAAAATTCTCCAAAAATTCCCCAAAAAATTTGCAAAAAATTCCCAAAAAATCCCAAAAAAATTCCTCAAAAATTCTCCAAAAATTCCCTAAAAACTCTCAAAAAATCCCAAAAAAATGCAAAAAAATTCGCAAATAAATTCGCAAAAAATGCCCAAAAATCCCCAAAAATTCAAAAAATATTCACAAAAAATTCTCCAAAAATTCTCCAAAAATCCCAAAAAATTCCCTAAAAATCCCCTAAAAATCCCAAAAAATTCCTCAAAAATCCCCAAAAAATTCCCAAAAAATCTCCAAAAAAATCTCAAAAAATTATCAAAAAATTCTCAAAAATTTTTCAAAAAACTCTCAAAAATTTCCTCAAAAAATCCCCAAAATTCCCCAAAAAATTCCCCAAAAAATCCAAAAACATTCCCAAAAAATCCCCAAAAAATCCCAAAAAAATTCCCCAAAAATCCCAAAAATTCCCAAAAATTCCCCAAAATTCCCAATTTTTTTTCCCCCCAAAATCCCCAAAAAAAACACAACAAAAAATGACAAAAAAATTCAATTTTTATTCACCAAAAACCCAAATTTCCATCGATTTTCACCAAATTTTTTTTAAAATTTCCCAATTTTTTTAAATTTTTTTATTTTTTATACTTTTGGAGTCAAATTTTTTTGGGAATTTTCTGGAATTCCAGTTGATCTTTGTGGAAAAGTTGAGCCAGGATGTGATCGGCGGTGCCGTGGAAATATTGATCCATCCTCAAAGTCTCCAGCTGGGGAGAAAAAAAATGAAAATTAATTAAATTTAATTAATTTGGGGATTAAAAAAGGGAATTTTTAATTGAGGAAAAAATTGGTGATTTTGTTAAAGGGTTTTGTTGGGTTTTTTAAGGAAAAATTTGAATTTTTTGTGGTAAAAATTGGGGAAAGATGGGGGAAAGTGGGGAAAAAATTGGGGAAAAATGGAGAAAAAATGAGGAAAAAATTGGGGAAAAAAAAATCACAAAAATTGGGGAAAAAATGGGAAAAATGGGGAAAAATTGGGGAAAATTTGGGGAAAATTTGGGGAAAAATTGGGGAAAATTGGGGAAAAATTGGGGGAAATTTGGGGAAAAATTGGGAAAAATTGGGGAAAAAATGGGGAAAAATTGGGAAAAATGGGGAAAAATTGGGGAAAAAATGAGGAAAAAATAAAAAAAATGGAGGAAAATTGGGGGAAAAAATGGGGAAAAATTGGGGAAAAATTGGGGAAAAATTGGAGAAAAATTGGGGAAAAATTGGGGGAAAATTGGGGAAAATTGGGGAAAAAATGGGGGAAAATTGGGGAAAATTGGGGAAAAAATGGGGAAAAATTGGGGAAAAAATTAGGGAAAAATTGGGGAAAAAAATAGGGAAAAAATGGGAAAAACTTAATAAAAAAATTAAGAAAAAATGGGGAAGAAATGGGGAAAAAATGGGGAAAAAATGGGGAAAAAATCCGAGAAAAGATGCAAAAAAATCAGAAAAAAATTGGAAAAAATAAAGAAAAATTTGAGAAAAAATTAAGAAAAAATGGGGAAAAATTGGGGAAAAATTGGGGAAAATTGGCGAAAAATTGGGGAAAAATTGGGGAAAAAATGGGAAAAAATGGAGAAAAATTGGGGGAAAATTAGGGAAAAATTGGGGAAAAATTGGGAAAAAATTAGAAAAAAATGGGAGAAAAATTGAAAAAAAAAAGTGGAAAAAAATTGGAAAAAATTGGAAAAAATAGGTAAAAAATCCAAAAAAAATGCAAAAAAATTGGAAAAAAATGGGAAAAAATGGGGAAAAATTTGAGAAAAAATTAAGAAAAAATGGGGAAAAATGGGAGAAAATTGGAAAAAAAATGGGAAAAAAACCAGAAAAAAATTGTAAAAAATGAGGAAAAATTTGAGAAAAAATTAAGAAAAAATGGGGAAAAAATGGGATAAAAATGGGAACAAAATCGGGAAAAAATGGGAAAAAATGGGGAAAAATGGGAAAAAAATCAGAAAAAAATGGGAAAAAATCAGAAAAAAATGGGAAAAAAATCAGAAAAAAATGGAGAAAAAATCAGAAAAAAATGTGAAAAAAATCAGAAAAAAATCTGAATTTTTGGGGAATTTTTTTTTTAATTCTCAGCTATTTTTTGGAAATAAAAATTTAAATTTTTTACCTGGTTGCCAGTGCTGTAAGCCAGCACCAGCAGCAAATCCTCCTGGCAGAAACTCTGCACAAAGTGTTGGGAGCCCAAGGGGAAATCAGGGAAACATTGCCAGAAATTGGGGAAAAATTGGGGAAAAATGGGAAAAAATTGGGGGAAAATTGGGGAAAAATTGGGGGAAAATTGGGGAAAAATTGGGGAAAAATTAATAAAAAATTAGGGAAAAATTGGGAAAAATTGGGAAAAAATTGGGGAAAAAATTAAGAAAAAATGGGAGAAAATTAAGAAAAAAATGGGAAAAAGGGAAAAAAATGATAAAAAATGGGAAAAATTCGGGAAAAATTACGGAAAAATTGGGGAAAAACTGGGGAAAAAATGGGGAAAAAATGGGAAAAATTGGGGAAAAATGGGGGAAAAAATTTAAAAAAAATCCGAAAAAATTTCAAAAAATCAGAAAAAATGGGGAAAAATTGGAAAAAAATAAGAAAAAATTACGAAAAAATGGAGAAAAAATGGGGAAAAAATGGGAAAAAAATGGGGAAAAATGGGAAAAATTTGAGAAAAAAGTAAGAAAAAATAGGGAAAAAATGGGGAAAAATGGGGAAAAAATCAGAAAAAATGGGAAA